>JAUCBJ010002949.1:0-169101 GCA_032718475.1 Nemertoderma westbladi | reverse complement strand
GTGTCAAACTACTTTATGGTGCGGTATGATAAATATATATTTTATTATGTGTTGGTTAATTTATATAGATAAACGTATAGTAAGCCTTTTATGTGTCAACTTACTTTATGGTGCGGTATGATAAATATATATTGTATTATGTGTTGATTAAATTATATAGATAAACGAATAGTAAGCCATATATATGTGTCAAACTACTTTATGGTGCGGTGTGATAAATATTTATTGTATTATGTGTTGGTTAATTTATATAGATAAACGTATAGTAAGCCTTTTATGTGTCAACTTACTTTATGGTGCGGTATGATAAATATATATTGTATTATGTGTTGATTAAATGATATAGATAAACGAATAGTAATCCATATATATATGTGCCAACCTACTTTATGGTGCGGTTTAATAAATATATATTTTATTATGTGTTGGTTAAATTATATAGATAAACGAATAGTAAGCCATATATATGTGTCAACCTACTTTATGGTGCGGTATGATAAATATATATTTTATTATGTGTTGGTTAATTTATATAGATAAACGAATAGTAAGCCATATATATGTGTCAACCTACTTTATGGTGCGGTATGATATATATATTTTTTATAATGTGTTTGTTAAATTATATAGATAAACGAATAGTAAGCCATATATATGTGCCAACCTACTTTATGGTGCGGTTTGATAAATATATATTTTATTATGTGTTGGTTAAATTATATATATATATAAACGAATATAACCCCTATATATATATATGTATTTCATCGATTGTAATATAGATACAAATAATTCACTATTTATGGTTATTTATGTCTCACCGAAAACAAAAACGTTGACGCATTGATGAGAATATCATATACAATTCATGTTGATTGCATTACTTGCATTTTCGACCGCGTTAGAATGTATATATCATCGTCGATTAAAATTACTAAGGTATCTTTAAGGAGATAAAAGTACTATCCGATATAACTATTAAACATACTCTAATATAGTGAGCATAGAGCCAGAGAACAACACATACCAAAAAGTATCCCCCATTAAAGAGTGGCACAACGACACAATTAACATTTCTCTTTACCTGTGAGGGTTTTTTACCTCTGGGATTTTTTTGGCATAGAGAAATAACAACTCACACAACTTCCATGACTTTGGATTTGTGTGGTCTGGGTTGTTTTACCTCTGAGATTTTCCAACTTTAGTGTTGTGTGGGTTCTCTTATTACCTCAATAATAACTTCTAAATAGACCAATATACGGCTTTAGGATTTTAATATAAGATGCATAATGCCATCATGCGTCATTTTGGTGAGATAAATTTTTTTAGAAATTGTGCTATGTGTTGTTCTGGCTCTATGGTCACGATATATTATGAGATAGTAATTAAATCATTAATTAATTTATGAGGCTGCACATAAATTCCTCAATATTTCTGTCAATATAAACACAGAAACATCAATATTCTAAAATTTTACATTCGATTTAACAATATCTTAACTAGAATCTCTCTAAAAGTTAGAAGAAAATAATTTAATATATTATATCGGGATTTATTTATATAGCATAATCTTTAATTTATCTGAAATCACTAAAAATGTAAATCGTCATTGTTATTCTAGAATGTTTTATGGAAAAAACGTCAAGAAAACTAACATGAATCATAGGATACAAACATTGACTTCCAAATTAATTATAAAATAAATCTAATCAAAGTTAGTAACTAAATCTGACATATAGATTTAGGATACGCCCAACAACATTAATAATACTGGAAACAAAAGGAATGGAATAAAGGCAACCTACTCAGTTATTGTGTCATTTTACTTATTTAACGATAAATATAGTAGGCTACATTTTGGAACATATCCAAATTTAACGTCGATTGTATTAATGGTGAGCATGAAACAGCCGCGAATTGCATCTGAGTTAATGAAAATATTGTTCTAGAATAATTTGTATAGTCAAAAACTAATTAAAAAAGAGAACAAATCATATACAATATACATACTTGCTAATTGTTGATATTTTTTATTTTTGCATAAGTTCTAGAACATTTTATTAAAAAGTCAACAAGTATTATGAAATCATTCGCAAATATAACTAGATTTTGCAATAATTTTATTGGTCAGAAAAGTTTCCATTCTTAAAAATAATAGTCCCAGAACATGTTTTTCTTATTCTAGAATGTTTTTTTTTACCATAAATATCTTTATAATACCAACATATGTTTTAGAACCTATCAAACAAATCTTCAAAAATTTCCGGTAGCTAGTTTAAAGAAATGGCAGGGGTGGTGGTGGTGTTGGGTACGTAGGGACATAAGGAAGGTTTAATGAAGAAACATTAATTTGTTCTAGAATAAGCAGTATTTAAACAAAATTCATGTTTGCCAATATACTAAAAATATTAAAGGGACTAATTTTATCAATTTTCGATGAGTTTGAAAAATATTTTATGACTTGTCCTAAAAATCTATTATCTTCCTAATAGTGAGAACGGTTTTTTAAAATCTTGAAAGTTTTAGAGTTATGGCATATTTTTGAAACCTGCTTTTGGTACCTTTTTTTTGAGATGTTTTCTGAAAATTACATTTCATGAAATATGACTTGTAACATATCTATTTTTGATGGAATTCTTACAAAATAAGCTAAAAAAATTTTTCGGCGAAAGCCAAATTTTGGTCCTAGCACCAAATTTTCTAATATGTCAATTTTGCAAATTGATTGTTCGCAATAGGGCTTTTGGGGTTCTGGTTTCGAATGAAAATATATGAGTTGCACCAAGCATGTCAAACATTTATTTTTCGTTGCTTTGTGCAAAATTTAGCGCCAGCACGAAATTTTGAAAATCTATTCAATATTTTAATTATTGGTTGTGACAACTTATTTCTCGCATAAAGATGTGGATTCTGAATTCAATGGAATAAATAATTATCTAACTAGACATCTCCGGCTTGTATTTTTAAAAGTGCAAAATTGGGTGCTAGCACTAAATTTTGAAATTCATCATATACGTATATAAATTGATTGTATCAACTCGTTTCTTGCGTTATACGGATTTGTGGGGGTTGTGAATTCAATGGAATAAGTTAAAATTGCATAAGAGTACTCAAACTGGTATTTTTCAGCGGTTGGTGAAACCTTTTGTGCCAGCACCAAATTTTTGAAAAAAGGCAAATTGATCAATAGATAGTATCATCTTGATTCTTGCGTTATACGGGTTTATGAGGGTCCTGAATTCGATGGAAACAATAAAAACGGCACAGGGCATCTCAAACTTGTACATTTTGATGATGCGTACGAAATATGGTGCAAGCACCAAAATTTGCCATGTTATGTGGAAAAATACGAGAAGCACTGATTCTATAAATTAGAATGAATTCCATTCCATTCCAATAAAATGTATTCCATTAGAATCAGAGCCCCAGCAAATCTGAAAATGTCAATTTATAGCATCGTATATGTCAATTAAAACTGTTTGTTCAAAATGATATGATATAGGCCTATAATATATTATATAATTATATTTATTAAATATAATAATTTTAGTTATAAGAATTATTACAAAGTAATGAGTATTTGGATATAGTTTATGAGTTAAGTAAAGTTTGAATGGTATTGTCAGTCTGAATTGCTTAAATAATTCATCTAAGCTACCGCATTAAATGTAACTATCAATAAAACCATAGCTATTAGAGGTTTGGGGATCACCGAACTGCTTTCTGTGGTAATTAACTCTTCTGTTGTTTCAATGTGTGGGCTGCTAGTTGTTGTAGCTAAACCAACTTCCCAGGTTAGGTCACCGGAACACTTACCAGCACAGCACTTGGATTGACATGAATCGTATGTGAGGGACAATCCGAATAGCAGATGTTCCTGAAGGTATAACATCTGGCGGAAAAATCGATCTAGCTCAGGGTCGGCATCGCGATCTGATGTGCTATGGTCTTGTAGAAGTTGATCTCTCAATAGTACGCATCTCTCTTCATCTAGAGCAAAGCAGATGTGTTCAAATGGGTTATCATTTCCTATTATCGTGCACCTTGCAAGATATACATCAACCATGATCTCATCACCACTATCTTCATGAACACCGATACTTCGGTAGAAACCTTCAAGACATTCGGTGCAATTGTTTCGAATATTTTCTATTTCATATCGAGAAGTTGTGAGCCCTGCACGTTTGGTATCTTCTGCATTGCTATTTTGTAGAATTGCAATTTTACCAAGCACCTCTTGTTTTAACACTTGATTAATAGATGTAACATTTACTGCAACTTCATGATAACACATTACACTGTAACAGACAGTAATGTTTACTGCCAAGTAAACAGCATAGAGTGATTTGGTATGATGACATCCCATTGTTGTACACTTATACTGATGCCTGATAGGAGGCTGCTATATTCTATTATAATTCGAAAACTAATAACAGAATAAATCCATTATAAATTTCGATAATTTTTTGAAATAATTAAAGCATTAATTTATAGCAACAGCAACTAATGTAGAGTAATTCATTTATAAAGTAATCAAAATGATGGAAATCTTGTTTAGTAATAATTAATTCCTTAAATTATAAGTTATATATGTAAATATATAATAAGTTATATCTTATAAGTTATATATGTAAATTATAAGTTTTAAATAAAAAAAAAGGGTGAAGATCTGGGATTCTCACTTCAAGAACGCATAAGTAGTAGATATCCGGTAACTACAGTCACAGACACAGACTTTGCGAATGACATCGCCCTGCTCTCTAAAACGCTAGCAGATGCACAGCTACTACTAAATAAAGTGGAGAGGCCTGCTAAGGAGGTTGGATTTCATATATATAAATGCTACCAAGACCGAATTCATGACCTTTAATGTTGATGGAAACTTGACAACCATTGATAATAATCAACTAAGGAAGGTCGACGACTTCCAGTACCTTGGATCATGGATAGAGAGTAGCAAAAAGGACATAGAAGTTAGGAAAGCAAAGGCTTGGGTAGCTCTATCAAAAATGGATACCATCTGGAAATCAGATCTCTCCAGGCACCTGAAGACTAAGTTCTTTCGAGCCACAGCGGAAAGTGTATTTTTATACGGTGGTGAGACCTGGACACTGACTAAATCAATTGAACAACGAATTGATGGTTGCTACACAAGACTACTAAGGGCAGCCCTAAACATCAGCTGGAGACAACACATGACATTTTATTATTCGTTTATTTCATTCGCACACGGCGACATCATAATAAAAATATGTACAAATTACACAATAGTTGTCATAGAGTTCGATTTACACGCAGAATAAATTGCATAGCAGGGACGAATTAGTAAGTACATATAGTGGGGCGACACAATATTCAGATATAAGTTATAGTGTTACGGAATATTAAATAAAATAGGATAGGAATATTAAATAAAATAGGATAGGAATATTAAATAAAATAGATATTATGCTTTGCATAATGCATATGTAAAAAGAAGACTCTGAACTAAACAAGTACCGATACCAAATATATATTGCACCAGAATAGTGAGGGGAAAAAAAAACGAAAAAAGAAACAGCTTGGCTGGACAAACGCCGAGCTTTATGGTACAATACCGCCTGTATCAACCACCCTCCGTGAACGCAGATTAAGATTCAGTGGGCACTGCTGGCGAAGTAAAGACGAGGTCATACCAGATCTACTTTTCTGGCAACCAACTCATGGAAAGATAACATATATAGATCAACTTGAAAGGGATACTGAACTTGGGAGAAACGAAATTGCGACTACTAGTCGGGATCCGACCGAAAAAAAAAATTTCGAAAAAATGTACCGGAGTGGTTATTTTGCAGCACCAAAATTACAAGTAGTGCACAATTTTCACAAAATTTGATAGTTACATTTTTCGGCTAATTGTTTTTCAATACAGGATTTCGGGGGCACAAAATATTTTGGAAAATATTTAAAAATGATATGATTACTATAAATCGCTGTTTAAAAATGAAAAAAAACAAGTAACCAGCACTTTTCAATTAGAACACAAAATGTTTTATTCACTTATACGATGCTATAAATTCACATTTAGAGGTTTTCTATGGCGCTGATTCTAATGGAATACATTTCTAATATGCCAGATCATTGCTACTTGTATTTTTCGGCATAATTTGGCAAATTTTGGTGCTAGCACCAAATTTTGTACCCATCACCAAAAAGTATCAAAAAGTACCAAAAAGCACCAAAAAGTACACCAATTGATTCCATCGGATCCAGGACCCTCATAAACCCGTATAACGCAAGAAACAAGATGATACTATGTACTGATAAATTTGCGTATTTTCAAAAATTTGGTGCTGGCACAACAATTTTCACCCTCCGGCGAAAAATTCAAGTTTGAAAGCTCTTATGAAATTTTTACTGATTCCATTAAATTCAGAACCCTCACAAACCCGTATAGCGCAAGAAACAAGGTGACACAATCAATTGATATATTTGATGGTTTTCAAAATTTGGTGCTAGCCCAATATTTTGCACCCACTTCCGAAAAATACAAGTTTGAGATGACTAGTTTGATAAATATATATTCCATTGAATTCAGAACAGCCATAAACCTCTAAAACGCCAGAAATAAATTGTCACAAGCAATTTTATGTATTGAATGGATTTTTAAAATTTCGCGATAGCACCAAAATTTGCACACAGCACCGAAAAATACAAGTTTGATTCGCTTGGTGCAACTCGTATATATTCCATCGAAACCAGAACCCCGAAAAACCCCAATTGCGTAAAGAATAAGTTTCAAACAATCAATTTACAAAATTGACATACTTCAAAATTTGGTGCTGGCACCAAAATTTGGCACCCGCCGAAAAAAACAAGTTTGAAATTTCTAAATCAATTTATATGAATTTCATCCAATTGCTAACACCAAAAAACCGGTGTAAATCAAAAATAGAGATGTTACAAATTATATTTAATGAAATGTAATTTTCAGAAAACGTCTCATAAAAGTGCCAAAAGTAGGGTTAAAAAATGATGCTATAACTCGAAAACTACCCAATATTTTTGAAAACGGTTTTCACGACTAGGAAGACAAGAGATGTTTAGGAAAAGTCATAAAATTTCAGATACCCAACTGCGTTCGTTTCAGAATTATAGCAAAAAAACCACGGGAGGGTAATATTGACCCCCCCGGGTTTAACAGGGTTAACCTACTGGACCACTGCGCCAGTAGAAACCCATGCCAAATTATAACTAGAGTAGGTAATAATGCAAATTGTAACAAACGATAAAACAAGGCAAATATAAATAGATAATTAATCAATTTATTATTCCATTACTAAATTATAAAATCAGGCGAAGCACAGATGATCACAAATTAATAAAGTAGAATAATTAAGATTGAAGCACAGGTTAACAATAAATATTTACAATAAAGAAAACGATATGTAATCAGTACATATCTGGGTCAACACCCCGAATCCCCGCCCCATCCCCAAACCCGAGGCCCCGCCACGGCCTCCTACCACCCCGGAGGCACAGAGAGGTCGCCCGAATGAGACCAAACTACAGCCGCCGCCTCACCACACCCAAAACCTCTCCCAAACCCCGCTGTCTCATCCCGACCCTCTTAGAGCATAGGGTCTCCGCAAGGTGCCGGATGAATACAGCCGCCTCCGCACCCCACACACCGTCGGTGGAACACACCAATGGGGTGAAGTGCATCCTGCGGGATTCGCAGGCCTCCTGGTAGTGGGCCCGCTTGACCCGCTCCCTCTGGGCGAGTAAGGTCTCCATTGAGGCGTTGGAGCGAACATAGGAAGTGGCGTCGAGATTTATAATCGATAAGTCGAAAGACGCCACTACCTGGTTCGCCCAAACACCCCTGGATACCAAATCCGCCCTCACTCCCTCCACCGCCTGCTCATCCGAGACCAGGTGACCTTCGGCCAGGGTGACCTCCCGCTTGACGTTAGTCACACCGAAGGCCTCCGCAAGAAGGTCACCAAACAAGTCCCGGATCTCATTGTGCCGGCGAATAGCTAGCCCTCCGACCTTGCAGCTGAGAGCGTGCGCAGTGTCGAAGGGCTCGCCACAGCCCTCGCAGTTTACTGGAAGGTCTGGGGGCGCCATACTATACCAATACCATACTATACTAAAACAAGGCAAATGCGTCAGAATTTTGAAAGTTTTTACGTAGTACCTATTATGCCTTCTTAGGTTGTTTCGAGCTATTTTAGGCCTAAAATTAATGCTTTGTATAGCTTAATATTATTGTACCGACTGTTTACCCTGCAATATCGCATTATGGCTTTTCGCGGAATGAATAACATACAACTCAAATCATTCTTAGCTAGCAAAGATGTCGACACATCAGGTTCTCGTGCTGAAATGCTTCTCTGCGCAGAGCGCTTACCTACTACAGTTACCGGTACAGATTCTACGGAATCTGTAGACTTGGACACAACTGTTCAATAATCTTCCGCGACTCCGACGACGATGGAAGAGAAGATGTATATCATGACTGTAATGATGGAAAAGAAGACAACTCGGTCATCCCACCTACTAGTACGGAATTCACGGGTATCAGTGCCACCTTATTAGATTGCATTACTTTTCTCGAGGAACAAAGAATCAAAGATGAGTCAGTTATAGCCAATATGAAGTGCAGAATTTTGTACCTTGGGCATAAGGTTCTCAACCTTCATTGGGCAGGAAAATCAGTACCAGTACCAGAAGGACCACCGGTACCAGAGTCAGTACCTCCAGGTAGACACTCAGAAGAAATCGAACTTATCAATCACTCAATCAAGGAATGGGTCGAACCCAATCAGGAGCATCTACATTCACCATTCAGTACGGAATCGTCAGAACCGACCAGTACCGATATCAGTACCGAGCCTAACAACAGACAAAGTATCTACCGGTACTGACAGCGATGTTATTGGAATCGGAAGTCCAGTAATAATAACGGATACAGGCCTAGTTAATTCTGCTGAATTCAACATCGGGTATATTCCTAGACGTCGCAATGTTATGACATACTATTTTCAACCATATTGATCCTTGTAATATCGATCGGACGACTCAGGTTCACTCATCCCGGGACTCACACTCGCTGAGGCTCCACGGCTAATAAATCGATACAAACAGGAAAACCTAAATTCGTGTATTATCGGCATTGGAACAAATGAAATCAAAGCCCCCATTCCAGACTTCAACGAGAATCTGCGCAACATGGTTAAAGCGTGTTCCTCAGTTTTTTCCCCTACGAATATATATTTCTGCGAAACTCCTCCTGTAACCAATCCCGCACTCCTCGGGCCGATATTGGAAAGGAATGCAGCAGTGCGCGAAGTTAGTCAAGAACTTGGTCTAATCCTTATTCCAACTTGGGACTCCTTTACAGTAGATAGAACCATCCTAAAACATCCCTAAATATAAGGGGAATATTGACAATTAAAGAATTACTATTAAATAGCATCCCAGATCTGTATGCATGAGAAGTACTCTAATTCTACCGCTAGCTTTCCATAATGTCACCATAGCAACACCCACGCTAGAATTAGAAGCAAGTTAAAGGAACAATAGAAAGCTTGTCCCATTGCATAGCATAGAGAATACATAGCACACGGTTAGTATCCAAGGATACACAGTAATAACGTGACATTCTGGAAGGCACTGACTAACGGACAAATGGCCTGTATGTGTACAATTGGTGACAGTTGTGTGGAATTTGTGCGTTTATAGGTGAATGTTACTGCTAAAGTGTGTTTACAGTAGCTAGTCGCAATTGTGAAAGTAACCCTTGGGACGGACAGTGGAGTGACTCGTGCTGGTTATTGTTGTCGTTGTGTAGCTACTACGTTGGCGAGAGGCACAGCGACGACAGTACATCAGCGCTGAGGATCTTGCGCTGTCCGGGGGCACTGAGGGGGAGGCAGCGACGACCGCTAGCCTAATTATTATTAATTATAATATCGATAAACTCAAATAGTAGCTATGACTGAGTTAATAGAAGATGATCTTGGTATCAGGGAGCGATATACCCTACCATTGCAAGCGTTTGTTGATAGTTTAATAAGCGGCGACGCTAGTCAACATACTACGGAAGACGATGGACGTTATATCGAACCGCCAATGTCAAAGGAACAGCTCACGTGTAAAAGCTTCTGTGGGATATAACTGGCCCCTTTGCTTCGCAATCCAGTTTCCCCCCAGGCGCTGGAATACTCTAAAAAAGGTTCTCTAACTGTATATATATTCCCCTCGCCCGCAAGGTACCGTTACAGGTGTTTTAACGGACATAAAAGTCATTCTGCTATATACGTGTTTTAGCGGACATGGTAAGGCAAAAAACCCGCAATACGGCAAATACTTTTACACAGCTTAGCCGTGATGATTCAGATTACGACATCTAACAGCTGGTTGCTTAAATGGAAACAGCCATTGGACGCATGGTTCTTTGTTTGGCTTCAGCCAATCAGAGCGATTCTCTCTGTCGATGTGGAGCTTTGAGCCGATCATACTGGGATTGTTCAGTCTTACAGTTTTTTACTGATACTTTGTTGTTATTGCTGTCTAAGCCAGAAACAACGGCTCTAGAAAGAAACATTAGTAGGCTTAAGATTATAGAGCGTATGACTGTTATCGGTTCATAACAACTCACATATCGGTCCATATCAGCGCATATCGCTGTACATATCTGTTCATATCATATCTTAACCTACCGTCTTAATGTTTTACTGTTGTCATATCTTATATCAGTGGATTGAATATTATTTGGAGAACATTTATAAAGAACCCAAATTTCCCAATTTTCTTGATACACTACAGGTTAGAGAGGCGGGTTATATATATAGCGATTGCGACTTATATTATTGTGGTGTGTATTGAATTTAATGCTATTTGATAAGCCCTACATGAGTCCGTTGCTATTCTCTTTATATATGATAAAATTCATTGACGGTCGGCAAATTAGTGAGCAGTATTGTGCGTTACCGGTAGTGTGCATGATTGTGGCTGATAACTAAGCATTTCCTAAAGAATGCGCCTCATACGTGAATTATAAGCCTTACCGACTTACCGTTGTGATTAGTATAAGTCATATCTCTGTTTACCTAGATAGAGCGCCACGTCCTAAAGGAACTGTTAATATTTCCCGAAAGTGAATAATATTAGTCAGAAATTATTTATTAACGATCAATCGAATAATACAATACAGTAAGCTTACACTGCAATAATAATCTAAGCCGACAGAATCCAGCCTCCCGGGATTATCCAGCGGGTGAATGGACGCGCACTAGGCTGGCTTCTGCTAATGTTGTGTTTATTGGTATTAAATATTTGTCATCTTCTAAAGTATATTTATAAATCAAAAGACATATAAATTTTGGCAGGTTAAACTGCTAAAGGTCTTCAAAAGCGCGTACAATAACAGTCATTGACTTTATTGCAGTAAGCAATAAAGTTGAAAGTACCGGTCAACCGGTAAACCTGAACCGGTACTTCTGTAGGTCAGTAGGCCCAACTGCCAGAACCGGTACTGCTGTAGCGCTGTAGGTCCGTAGGTCCAACTACCTGAACCGGTACTTCTGTAGGTCAGTAGGCCCAACTGCCAGAACCGGTACTGCTGTAGCGCTGTAGGTCCGTAGGTCCAACTACCTGAACCGGTACTTCTGTAGGTCTGTAGGCCCAACTGTCCTAACCGGTACTTCCAGTATAAGTACATTAGTATTATTTCGATTGTGATCTATTGTATATTGTAGGCTGCCAGGGGAATAGGGATTGATCACCCCTCATTCTTTTGTATAGTTTACTTATTTCTGTCAGTTTTATTTCCTAGTAAGTTAATATTGAGCTGAAGACGTGTAAGTCTGCTCAGATTGTTCAGATAATTGTAGGCCGGATTGTTGTCTAGCTATTATTAGGTCTGAAGAGATTGCTGCTTGTGTAGAGTTTGTCTGATAAAGTGCCGTTAGTAAGTTGGGGCAGCCATATGCTGTAAGGTCAATCCCCTCTTAAAGAATAAGTCGTACTACCGTGTTAGAACGCATACTAACTAACTATTTCAGAATCTGCATATACTGTAGTTTATTTAGGCTTGATCGTAGTCTGCCAGCGTTTTAGCCTGTGTTTGTTTGTGTGGTCTGTTCAGGTACCGTAATAGTTATTACTCAGATATTTTGTAGGCTGGATTGTTGTCTAGCTATTATTAGGTCTGAAGAGATTGCTGCTTGTGTAGAGTTTGTCTGATAAAGTGCCAGTTAGTAAGTTGGGGTAGTCATAACTGTAAGGTCAATCCCCTCTTAAAGAATAAGTCGTACTACCGTGTTAGAACGCATACTAACTAACCGTTTTGGAATCTGCACATACAGTAGTTTATTTAGGCTTGGTGGTAGTCTGCCAGCGTTTGGTTTGTATTTTGTTTGAGTATTCTGTACGGGTAGCGTAATATTTATTATTCAGAGTTTATGCGATTATTCGCAACATTCATGTCCCCAAGTTTATTCCTACAGTAATTGTGTTTGTTATACATACCGTTATAGTTAAATTAACCCCGGTACTACACGGGCTGCTTGGCGTAGGTAAAGACTGGTGACTTTGTGCTTCGGTCACTCCAGCAGATGCCGTGGTTCTTTTAACTGTTCAAGTATATTTAACTGCTGATTATTTGTTATACCAGTACTTGTACCTAATTTAGGGTTTAGTGTACAGTGCTTTCCGAAGTAATTAGTGTGTAGGCAGTATATTTGTGTTGTAAAGTGGTTGATAGGCACATTCGTTAGCTCTATTAACTTCTGGGTAGGAACACTCCGTGATACATAACGTAGTACCTATAGCGATACAGTTATAGGTCGTCAGGCGGTAGTATTTTCCTATCTGGACAGTGCAATATATTTACTGCTACTTATTATTTCAAATACCGTAGTACCCTGTACGTTGTAATAACCAGAATTCTAACCCTTTGTTAGACTGGTTTGTAGACTTCCTGTAAAATTACCCCTAAAAAATTCGTACGTAATATTTTCGTTGTGTTTAATTAGAGATTTAATCTCACCCGTATCGTAAGTAATTTGTAGTATTAAGTAACTTAGGTAAATAGAATTATCAGTTTTAGTGTCCCCTAAGTAGCACTCCACTGAGAGCGCACAGCTTCTGTGTAGTGACTTCCCCAGAAATAATAACATTTATTTCAAATATTGACAAACCCATTTTAAACGGGTATATATATATTATAAATCAACTCAAACGATTTATAAATAGTAGGCCTGCCATACAACAACTAGGTCTCAATATCAGTTGGACTACTGCTTAAATAACGGTAACAAAGTAAGTTAAAGTAACCAAGTAACCCTAAAATATTCAGAAATTCAATTATTCTAAAATAATTGACATACCAGTATTTACCATAGGCTTATTATATTTATTTCTATAAATTTGAGCTGAAATCATACCGGTATTCTGTAATTAATTCTAGTCTGTAATAATTATACTTATATATACTATAAGTGTCGGCTGTATACCGGTATTCACGATAGGCCTATTATATATTTATATATATTTGTGCTAAATTTATATACCGGTACTCTGTGACAAAACTAGTTTACAATACTTATACATACTATAAGTATATACCGGTATTCTAATACTGTAATTACCGGTACTAGGCTAACAGTGATACTAAATTGCTAGACTTGCTTTAACTGTATTTATAGCCGTAGGCATTCAACTGTGTAAACAAACATGTCAGACACAACCCAATCACTGTCAGATAGTCTCTTAGAAAGTGTTAGAATGAGTATTAGACTTAGACAGCGTATTAAAAGGATCTGTGACCAAGATCAAAGTATAGAACATCCCAGATCCAAGTCTAAGTCACCTACTATTGTAAAAAAGGCCATCCCTACAGTAGTAGTGTCAGACCCTAGGCTAGTAGAACAACGTAGGTCTATCATCGGCACTCGGGCCCAAGTCAAGCGGGATCAAGAAGCAGCTATCAAACAGCAGCAACCTCCTAGCCAAGAACCTAGTTCTCAGCGGCCCGATAGCTCCAGTAGTTCGGATACTGTTGAGCGGACGCCCGAACGTGGAGCGAAGATGGCGGATACGGTTTATGATGAGCGGCCAACCTATGAAGAATCAGCCGACGCCACTTCTTCTCAAGTGGAAAGCGAGGTGGAAAGCGAAGTGAAAAGCGAATTAACAGCAGCAGAGAAGCCGCGAACTAGAGACGCCATTGACATCTATCTGTCAGACTATCAGCGATTCATAGGAGACGAAGAGTTGAGGAGACGACTGTCTGGACTTCGCCCTAATAGTGAAGGAACCAAGCTTGTGTTGGACGCAATCGATGCGGAAATGTTAGCTGCAGAACAAGCTAAATTTGATGAAAAACTCCGCCTCGTTAGAGTCCAAGAAGAACAAATAAAGAAAAAACAGATAGAGAACCGAAAGGCAGCAGCAGTAAAGGCGGCAGAAGCAGAAGCAGCAAAGGCGGCGGCAGAAGTAGAAGCCGAAAGAAAGGCAGCGGAAGTAGAAGCAAAAAGAAAGGCAGCGGTAGCAGAAGCAGAAAGAAAGGCGGCAGCGGCAATGGCAAAGGCAGTGGCAGAAGCAGAACGGAGAGCGTCTGAGGAGATTGCCCAACTGGAGTTGGAAAATCTGCAAGAGACGCAGGACGGCATAAATAGACGGTTAACTGCTAATCAAATGCGGATGATGAGTCGATCTACTCCCAAGCGCCAAGGATACACATCATCGGAGGAAGGCGAGACCACCGATCCTGAGGGCGGAGGAAATAGATCTCGTCTAAGCAGGCGTAGAAAAACATCTCACCGTCATAAACTGCCTGATTTGCCCCCAGCTGTCAGAAGACAACTAGCTAGCACAGACTTAGGTAGTACAGAACCCACAGAACAAATTATTCAGGTCACAAGACTCCCTACAATAGTTGATGAGCCTGAAATAATTAGGCCTGTCGTTCCCAAAGCCACTCCTGTGCTAGAGACCCCTGCACTTCCAGAGCTTAACTCTAAATTCCCTTTACATAGTACTACACTGCCTGTACCCGGTGGAACAGTCCATGCAAATACCCCTGTCCTGAGCATTGAGAGAGGAATCAAAGATTTGTCTCCCGTCGTCCCGCGTCAACCCGCTACAATGTTGGCGACTCCCGCTTCGGCGGTTGAGTGGGTAGAGGAGGGACGGCGGGGGATGAATCTCCTGCTCGGACAGATGCAGGAGACTGTCCACCAATTTAAGGGAACAGTAAGGGAAGGTAGGGCCGAATTGCAAGAAGTGCAGCAAAGTATCGCGCTAGAACGCGACAAATTAGTCAACATACCAAAGGGTATACCCATACCCCCTGTAACATTGTGTCAACCTGTTAGGTCTGAAGTATTACATGCGCAAGGTGTGGAGCCTACACGCATCTATACTGCTAGTGAAGTAGAAACCCCTATAGCAAAACCTATTAAGGGTGATTATAGACCTGTTGTTAATGATGTTCCCTCTAGACCTGATAATGATCCGAGAAATTTATATACCGATAATTCGATATTAAATAACACGATGGCCCAAGAAAGCTTTACGCGTCAGATGGCTAGAACAGAAGCCCGCCAAGCGGTCAAAGTGGGAGAGATCGTTAAATTCAATGGAGATGAGATGAAATGGCTACCTTTCAATGAATATTACAAAGATAGCATACAAAACTCTGTACTATCTAACGGAGAGAAACTTAGGTTCCTCATCAAATGCTTGGAAGGACCTCCCAGGTTAATGGCGTTAAAGTTTATTGGACATCCAGATGGATTAAGACAAGTTTGGGATACATTAAACATCAGGTATGGTAACAAAGATAACATAGCTAAGTATTTGTATGCAAAATTAGTAGCCCCCCGACACTTCCTTAGTAGCGGGATTATAGAGTTTTCCGATGAAATTCAGGAAATCTGTAGACAATTGGACTGGTTAGGTAAGTCTCATGAATATCAGAGTTCCATGGTTATTGTAGCAGTAGTCTCTACTTTACCCAAGGGTGGAGTATGTACACGTTGGGACAAGAAAGTGTTGTACATGAATGAACAACAACGACGAAGCCCTACCATGACTGATCTCATGTCCTTCTTAGATGGTGAAGTAAAACTACAACTCATCAAGCAGTCCAGAGAGAAAACATCGGAAAATAAGGTAAGTGAGAAACCTGCTTCTAGGAGAAGAGTAACACCGGTGTGTTACGCTGACGACGGCGAAAGCCAAGCTTCTCAAGAAGAGGACAGCGGGAAAGACACAGCAAAATCTTACTATGACAACAAGACCTATAAAGACGTAAGTAAATACAAGTCTCGAATCAGTGACAGGAGAGAACAGGTAACAACAACTCCTCCTACGTCTCCTAAGAGAATTCACGGAAGAAAGCCCGAAGAAAGAACGAGAGTGCATAACGTTACCCAAGGTAAGGTGAGTGACATCAAACCAAAATGTGCGCTGTGCGACGGGACCCACCGTTTGAGTGCGTGTGTTGAATTTCTAAAGAAATCCCCTGTAGACAGACGTACAGTCCTGTGGAATAAGCGGTTATGCTATAATTGCCTCAGATCAGGACACCAACGGCGAACCTGTTACTCCAACGTAAAGTGTGCAAAGTGTGGCGCGAAACATCACATCTTGTTACACAGTGAGTTCGAAGGAGACAACCCGAGTCAGGTAAGTGAGCCCGAACTACATGTCCAATTCAGTGATGTAAATGACACTGATCAAGAGTCTGAGATGGAAGGATTCTATACTGACGAATTCTCCGACGCCAACGAATCCTGTTACCTAATAAATACCTCAGTGTATCGAGCACTTACTTATGAAAAGGACACCAACAATGAGTTTCCCCCAACTACTTTTGCCAAACAACCATCTTGGAAAGCTCCAACTTCCAACGTAGGAATCAGAGAATTTCCTGTAGTGCAGGTAAGAGTTCACGGTCCCAACAAAAGTTACATAGTGAACGCCCTCCTTGACTCCGGCAGCACAGGAACATTCATCGATCAAGAACTAGCCGAAGATATCTTTGCTGGACAACCCAAATTCCAAACTAAGTTGAATATGTCCGGAATTATGCAGGTTTGGAAATCTACCATAACGGCAGATTACTATGTAGGTGCGTTGTCCACCCCCCAGGATAAATTAGGAGCACAAAGTATAAGGTCAGTAAAAATGGTGGCTATAAAGAACTTCGCTACTACCCAAGCAGACCTTTATAATTGGGACGAGGATGAGAGCATCCAACATCTTAAGATACCTCGATTCCAGACAGATTATCCTGGAGTGCAAATACTCATCGGCCAAAACGCGCATGAGGCGCTCGAGACATTGGAGAAACGGCCTGCTCAACCGCAGCCATTACAAACCTATGCGGTAAGAACTAGAGTAGGTTGGTACTTCACTGGCCCTTCCCGTAGAACTCTCAAAGAGAGATTACCTCAACAACAGGTATACCAAGTAAAGGAATGGGAAGTGGAGAGCAGTGATGTGGGCGATCCAACTGAGGGAACACCATACTCCTCAGATAATGACGATATTAACTCCAATGTAGATCAATGGAGACATTGCCTTGGGACGATTAATCCAGCCGACATCGCTTCCAGAGGAGCAACTCCTCAAGAACGGATAGATACTCCAGGCTGGTTAGGTGGATCCGACTTCTTAAGTAAAGAAGAAGAAGAATGGCCTCCTCATCTTACCACGGCGGAGGTTAGACAGGCCAAGGGAGCGGAGAAAGTAACACAACAACTCAATCGCCCAGCTAGTCGTTTATGTTTACTGGAAAGAGACCAAAAACTGTCCGGAAACTATGGAAGGCAAGATACTCTTCCTACGACCACTTCCCTAATCCGACAAATATCTAGGGACTCCATAACGTAATAACATATGGAGTGGGCGTGTGACTATATCATTTTATATTTGTTTTTATTTTACATTTATGTATGTATTATTATGTAATTTTATTATAATCGTTTTATTTAATTTTATTTAGTAGAATGTTATTTTTAGTGATTATTTAGTAGATTAGTGCAATATATTAGTGTTTATTACATACGTAATTACTTATAATATATTTAGTGCGACGGCGAGAAAACAATTATTTTTCTCTTTCCTTACTGTCCGTATCATATTATAAATACGTGACTACAGTAAGATGAAATATCCGTACTTCTTAAAGTACAATAAAGCCACTACTATATTCAAGTATTATTGGTAGGCAGAGTATTAGGAATGCAAAGTTCAGATCCTCGTGTCTCGGCTAAACCAAGCTCTGGGTAGACCTTGGAAACGACTTGCCTCTTCACACTGACATTGCTTCGTGCGATATTGCTCTTCTACCTTATATTAAATAATACATATAGTAGCGTGATGTCCATATAACAGTAGCGTAAAACGCAAATAAATCTGTTAAACTTTTGACCATCTGTAATTCTAGTCGATTAAGATATCGCGGCACCCACCGATATACTTGAAAGACAAATTCTAGAATCAGTGGTTAACGTCCCCAGACAAGCTCTGGAATAAATCGGTGCCCATCTTAAATATTAATTTAATATTTATTAAAATCTGTAAAATTCAGATCCGTTAACAATTCTAGTCGATTAAGATATCGTAGCACTTACCGATACTCTTAAAAGACAAATTTCATAGAATTAAGGATCCTATGTCCCCAGACCTGCTCTGGAATCAAATTGTGTCAATTTTAACATCAAATAATAAAATTCACGGGAATAAATTTAAATTCATATTTTAAATGAATTTCATAAATTGTCATTTTGTACAATTTATAACATTCCCAAAATTCCATTAATTAATAGATCATGGGAGCGGAGATTCATCCTATTGAGTGTATTAGAGTGCGAGAATCTCCAACATATAGTCAATAGCCGATAAAATTAATAAAATCATGCATAAAGAGGATATTGACAATTAAAGAATTATTATTAAATAGCATCCCAGATCTGTATGCATGAGAATTACCCTAATTCTACCGCTAGCATTCCATAATGTCACCATAGCAACACCCACGCTAGAATTAGAAACAAGTTAAAAGAACAATAGAAAGCTTGTCCCATTGCATAGCATAGAGAATATAGCACACTGTTAGTATCCAAGGATACACAGTAATAACGTGACATTCTGGAAGGCACTGACTAACGGACAAATGGCCTGTATGTATACAATTGGTGACAGTTGTGTGGAATTTGTGCGTTTGTAGGTGAATGTTACTGCTAAGGTGTGTTTACAGTAGCTAGTCGCAATTGTGAAAGTAACCCAACTCTCCTATAGAAAGAACCTAAAGTGGATTCAAGCCTTTGGGACGGACAGTGGAGTGACTTGTGCCGGTTATCGTTGTCGTACTGTTGCTACATGTTGGCGTAAACACCGCGACAACGGTACATCGGCGCTGAGGATCCCATTGTCCGGGGGCAAAGAGAGGTAGGCAGCGACGTCCGCTCGCCTAAACATAAACTCATTTCGATATTAACAAACTCAGATAGCAAATATGACGGAGTTGATAGAAGATGATCTTGGTATCAGGGAGCGATATACTCTACCTTTACAAGCATTTGTGGATAGCTTGATACGCAGTGAAACCAATCCAACCATTACGGAGGACGATGGTCGTTATATCGAACCGCCGACGTCCCAAGAGCAACTTACGCGTGAATTGGACTATCGAAAATTCACCGCTCGCTATACGCATCGTAATAATACGTATATGGACCTCCTAACTACCGGCCATCCTATCGATTTACATGATACGGACGATGTAGACACCGAAAGGGAAATGGTTCTATTTAAATATCATACCCAGCGGCGTCGTAACGATAAACCGAGAATAGATCACGAAAATTCTATTCGTAACAGACTGGGAAGACGAACCAATATGCCTAGAATCTGAGGAGATTCAGCCTATCGCGCTCGGAACAGCGACAACGATTACATCCTGGAATGGTATCAAGGTCCACTGCGTACGATTATCGCCATGCCAACTATGTTTCTCGGCAACGTTGTCGGTTATGCGCATCGAGAGACCATGTTACGCCCATGGACACAAACATCCGCTGTTCCTATTTCCACGAACAACCGGCGATGGAAATTTATTGCGCGTATTGCAGATTTAATAATTTGCATATTTTTGCGGTTTGCCCTCAATTTATGACTCAATGTCACCATTGTCAACTAAAGGGACACGCCAGTTTCGATTGCCCTTTTAATCGCGATTTGGAAAGCGTAGATGAAATGATCACACTACGTTACATTAGAGCTTGGGAAGCGAAGGCTGATTTACATCGTGATTCGCGCCATCGCTATTATCCTGGACGCGCTTACGAAGGAATTTATGCGTTCCATCCTTATCTATTCGCTTCTGTCGAACAGAAATCACGCATATCGAGTTACAGGAAGTATATCGACGGCCTTACGAATACCGAGCCCGTGAACGCGAGTTGGAAAGGACCATTAAACCCCGGAGGTTTCTTGCTGCCTATAGTCCACCCACGGCCCTCGTTCAGACCACTCGTAAAGGACCCGTAAGAGCGGCTGTCTTAAAACGCGCTCTCAAAGCCGTTAGACCCCTCTCCCCCGACGTTGATGTCAATCAACCCGGCACTTCGACTGGCGGATACACCGACCATAATTCTACACCCTCTGATGCAATCATATTGCACCCTTCACCCAGGAGTTATAGCCCTCCTTGTAAAGTGGCTCGCCCCAAAGAGAAAAGGACTCTGGCTAGCTTTAAAAAACTGCGTAAACGCCGTCCGCGCAAGAAAGACTAACCGTTTAGAGTATTTACGTATATTCGAAACTGTGATTTTGTATATTTCATAGACTCAAATCCCATTTTCTGGGAGCGGTGTAAAAGCTTCTGTGGGATATAACTGGCCCCTTTGCTTCGCAATCCAGTTTCCCCCCAGGCGCTGGAATACTCTAAAAAAGGTTCTCTAACTGTATATATATTCCCCTCGCCCGCAAGGTACCGTTACAGGTGTTTTAACGGACATAAAAGTCATTCTGCTATATACGTGTTTTAGCGGACATGGTAAGGCAAAAAACCCGCAATACGGCAAATACTTTTACACAGCTTAGCCGTGATGATTCAGATTACGACATCTAACAGCTGGTTGCTTAAATGGAAACAGCCATTGGACGCATGGTTCTTTGTTTGGCTTCAGCCAATCAGAGCGATTCTCTCTGTCGATGTGGAGCTTTGAGCCGATCATACTGGGATTGTTCAGTCTTACAGTTTTTTACTGATACTTTGTTGTTATTGCTGTCTAAGCCAGAAACAACGGCTCTAGAAAGAAACATTAGTAGGCTTAAGATTATAGAGCGTATGACTGTTATCGGTTCATAACAACTCACATATCGGTCCATATCAGCGCATATCGCTGTACATATCTGTTCATATCATATCTTAACCTACCGTCTTAATGTTTTACTGTTGTCATATCTTATATCAGTGGATTGAATATTATTTGGAGAACATTTATAAAGAACCCAAATTTCCCAATTTTCTTGATACACTACAGGTTAGAGAGGCGGGTTATATATATAGCGATTGCGACTTATATTATTGTGGTGTGTATTGAATTTAATGCTATTTGATAAGCCCTACATGAGTCCGTTGCTATTCTCTTTATATATGATAAAATTCATTGACGGTCGGCAAATTAGTGAGCAGTATTGTGCGTTACCGGTAGTGTGCATGATTGTGGCTGATAACTAAGCATTTCCTAAAGAATGCGCCTCATACGTGAATTATAAGCCTTACCGACTTACCGTTGTGATTAGTATAAGTCATATCTCTGTTTACTTAGATAGAGCGCCACGTCCTAAAAGGAACTGTTAATATTTCCCGAAAGTGAATAATATTAGTCAGAAATTAATTATTAACGATCAATCGAATAATACAATACCGTAAGCTTCACTGCAATAATAATCTAAGCCGACAGAATCCAGCCTCCCGGGATTATCCAGCGGGTGAATGGACGCGCACTAGGCTGGCTTCTGCTAATGTTGTGTTTATTGGTATTAAATATTTGTCATCTTCTAAAGTATATTTATAAATCAAAAGACATATAAATTTTGGCAGGTTAAACTGCTAAAGGTCTTCAAAAGCGCGTACATCACGCGTGAATTGGACCATAGAAAATTCACCGCTCGCTATACGCATCGTAATGGTACGTATATGGACTTCTTAACTTCTTAATTTATACGACACGGATGATATAGACACCGAAAGGGAAATGATTCTATTTAAATATTATACCCAGCGGAGTCGGAATGATAAACTGAGAATCGAACATGAAAATTCTATTCGAAACTGACTCGAAAGAGAAGATGTTGAAGAGCCGGATAAACGCAGTGACTTCAACGAATATTTGGAATTCTTGAGAGAAACATATCTCAATGTAGCCAGTCAACAAAATCTAGAAACTCGATATCCTGAAGGTATACATCATAACACTATGATAGAACTCAAACGACTCTATTTCACTATGATGTATCTTACCGCCGATCAACCACTACCTGTTGTACCGGATAGCTTCGAACAGATGGAGGAATATTGTAAAACTGGAGAAAGATCACCCGCGTTTCCCCTACAAGACGTGCGTCTTTGGTATTATTGCGACAAATGCCCTAGACCCAACCAACAAACGGAAAGACATAAACATCCGCGGAGACGTTGCGCTAAACACAGTTTTACTCGCTATACTTACGGCAGTTTCGAGCGAAACTTGTTCGACGTATCACCTACGCTCGCTCGACTCAAACGATCCTTAAACAAACCTATGATCAGAGTTCCGGAATACTCGGTCAGACCTCCTCATTCCCTAGTGAGACCTCAGACTCTTGATCCTAATAGTATGACGGATCCTCCTGAACTGTACTCATTGTTCAAAGATCTAGTGTTACCCGAGCAATTAGTCGGTGGCACTCCGGTTGTGGGCTCCCTAGATATTCGCCCATCCTACCTAGCCGGATTGGGACGCGGACATTTAATATCGCCGTTCAACCCGTATAATCGTCCCGGTTTAACCCCGATACAACCCGTCACTGAGGTGGAGGAGAGCGTTGTACGAAACACTTTAGACGCTATTCGGCAAAAGATTGAAAAAGGAACTTACGATTGTTTAGATAAACGTAAATTGCAGCAGCAAGTCCAAGCGGTAAAAGAATTAGCTTTACCTCAGTTCGATCGGGAAATCCAGAATCTCGAGGAAGACATCGAACTTGGATGAACCTACTCTCTGCAAGAGTTTTTGGACGAACGCTTCCAACGACAAGCGGAGGAAAATCAGCTCGAGGAGAAGCATATCGAAATGGACGAGAGAGAAGAAGCAGCTTTAGCCCAGCCAGGAGCTCAAATCCTTATGACTGATCTCTATTCTAAAACCATTATTCATTCTTCAATGGTTTCCCATTTCGGAGACAAACTCTTCACCACGGTACAACCCCAACCGGTTGATATCAACCTAAGATCTAGAGATCTTATCGCTGACGCTCCTATGTTACAACGTCCGCCAATCGAGGCCGCTCGTGTTGACGGTATACTCGTTGAACCTCCGGACAATCGGGCAGATCTTGTCCATCATATGGTACACGAGGTCAATCTACGCGCTAGACCTTTACCAAACTCATTTTACGGGATCAAAGACCATCCTTATTATGTCAATTTAACTCAATATTATATGGTGAAACCTGAAGATCCTACACACAGTTTAAAGTTTATACCATTGATAAATCCCACGGTGACTTGTTCATAAACTCGTATCCAGAGCTACAAGAAGTTCATAGACGACCCTATGAATATAGAGCCCGAGAACGCGAGTTGGAAAGAACCATCAAACCGAGGAAATTTCTCACTACTCACGGTCCACCTACAGCTCTCGTGCAAACGACTCGTCAGGGACCAGTAAGAGCTGCTGTCCTGAAACGCGCTCTAAAGGTTGTTTGACCTTGTTCCACTGAGGTTGATATCGATCAACCGGGTACCTCGACCGGTGGATACACCGACCGCAACCCTAAACCTTCCGATGCAATTGTATTGCACCCCTCACCCAGGAGTTATTCACCCAGGAGTTATAGCCCTCCTAGTAAAGTGGCTCGCCCCAAAGAGAAAAGGACTCTTACTAGCCTCAAAAAACTTTGTAAATGCCGTTCACGTAAGAAGGACTAATAGTTTAGAGTATTTTTGTATTTGAGAAACTGTGATTTTTATATTTTATAAACTTAAATCCCATTTTCTGGGAGCGGTGTAAAAGCTTTTGCGGACATAACAAGTCATTTTTCCGCAATGCGCAGAATACTCTAAAATAGCCCTGAATTTGTCCAACTATGCGACGGGAAGGAATTGGACCTGGTGTGACGACATCTATCAGCTGATTCTCTGTGGACGTGGAACTTTTCTTTGTTCTGCCTATTCAGCCAATCAGAGCGATTTTCCCCCTTATGTCTGACAGAGGTCTATGGAAACTCGCGCAATGCATTACGGTCTTTGTTTACTATTTTCTGAGCACCAGATCCGGCTCGGAATCTTCTGTACTTCTGTGTAGAAGTTTCAGACTTTGGCCTAAACATCAGATGGCTTTGATTATAAGAACGTAAATCTATTACCCTGAACCTACCTGAATCACCGCACCTCATATCGGATCATACCCAACTCACCTGACTGCCTGACTTTCATAACTGCATTAGTAACACATGCTGACTGTTCACCGCATTATTTTACTTCTGTTATTAATTGTTGTTATATTGATGGATATTGCTGTTATATTTGGAGAATACCAATAAATAATCATAAAACCCCCAATCTTCTTGATTACTGAAGGTAAGAGGAACAGGTTTACAGGTAGCAACTGCGACTTAAATTATAGTGGTTTTTGTGTGAATTAAATGCTATTTCATAATCCCTACAAGTGTCAGTTGCGATCTTCCTTATATGTGATCAAATTCAGTGACGGTCGGCAGATTAGTGCGCAGTAGTGTGAAGTCGTGTGAAGTAGTGTGAAAGATAATAAAGCATCTCCTAAAGAATGCGCTATTTACGAAACTCTGTGGCCATCTAGTTGTGATTAGTATAAGTCATAACTCTGTTTTTATACTTAAAGCGCCACGTCCTAAAGGAACTGTTAATATTTCCCCGAAAGTAAATATATTTGTCAGAGATTATATAGTAACGATCAATCGAATAATACAGTAGGTCTACACTGCAATAACTCTCAAGGAATCCGAATTCAGTCTCCCAAAACCGTGGGTGAATGATCGCGCACAGACTGGCTTCGGCTGATGTAACTTCAGTACACTAAATAATTGATATAGGCTAAAGTCGATTTATAAACAAGAGGACAACTAAAATTGGCAGGTTAAACTGCTAAAGGTCTAAAAGCGCGAACAATACTGAAAGTAAATGAAAAGACAGAACTAAATCAAAGTAAATCAGTAAAATAGTTAGGTGTCATAATAAACAGTAAGCTTGACTGGAACGACCACATTACAAAATCAATACAAAAAATGGCCCTCAGCCTATCCTGCTTAAGAAAAATTAAAGGCCAGCTGCCAAATTTAACAAAAATTCAAATCTATAAATCTATTGTACTACCCCATCATCACTATTGCTGCTTATTACTTACATCTTTTCATGACAAACATGGATATAAACAGTCACTCTATAAAATTGATAAAATCCAAAATATGGCATTACGCACGATTTTCGGAAAGGGGTTTAGGGATTCATCGGGAACTGAGCTACGCCGAAAAGCAAAAATTCCAATACTATCCGCCTACAGAGACTACTTCAACTTACTGTTTTTCTTTAGATATCTGTACAACCTTTCACAACCATTTTCCCAGTTAAAACTACCCTTTTTTTCAAAATTAGAACCTAGCCTAAACAAACGTACATTTAAGTTAAAAATTCCTAAAACTAATAATAATTACGGCCACAATAGTTTATCTGTAAAACTCGTAAAAAAATGGAATTCCATGCCTTTGAACGTACGGCAAACTCGCTCATTCACAGAATTCAAGACCAAGCTCCGTAAAATCCTATTAACAAAATACGCGAGAGAGGAAATTACCTAATAATCCTAAATCCATATAAATGTCGTAGACCTGTTTGTGCTGTGGTCGTTATTAGACTGTGTACATTATTAGTAAGGTTAGTTTAATTTAATTTAATTTCTAGGTAATGTCAATAATTTATTTTATACTATAATTATTATTATTGTGTGAGGCGATATTTATTTATCTTTACATACTGGCGTATCTTAGATAGCGCCGTTTATGACGCTTATTTGCTTAATAATCAGTAAACACTTATTGTGTGCACTGCCTTGTATATATTTGTATATATATAAGTTTGCGAATAAAAGAGACTATCTACAATCTACAAATTACAAATAGCTACCTAGTAGTGAAATAATCCCACACTGATGCTATACTGGTTTTCAAGGTCGCTGATCACGATGCAACTCGATAAAAATTATTCGCAGTAAAGCAACTATCGTTTTTGGTGCAAGTCTGGTGGGACGAAAAAAGCAAGTGTAGGATATACTTTCAAACAGCAAAAATCGAATTTGGTTGGATAAAAAAAATATTTTTGAGTGTCATATTCGTGATTAGCATCCCAAAAAACCGATATGGTCATAAAATCAATTTGATTTCGTGGTGATTTTTCATTATCATATTGGCACTACTTGTTTTTTTCGTGCCCCAGAGTGCACATTCAAAATCACCAACAATTTTCTCGAATGTTATTTTTCAGTTCTATAATCGTGATCAGCATCGACAACACCGCATAACCGCAACTAAATTAATTTGTTTTTTAACTATAAAAACTAGCGACGGCGGGACCTTCTCCAGGCGGCCTCTTTGAGCACCCAGACCCACATCGTTAGTTAGATGTGGAAAGGGGCGAAACCAATCGAAATCAACAAACTGATACCCTGTGCTACATTAATATCGTATATATATATGTACACATATGTTTTTACTCACAGACCGGAGTTTAGTAAATTGTAATGTGCAGTAATTAAATTAAACACTATAAAAACGTTTTAACTAATTATAATAAGTTTTTAAAAAAGCCTTTTAAAAACTATTTTAGCGCAAAAAATACTGGAGATGGTTGCAAAAAAGGGTCCACAGTCAGAAAACTAGCTATGTAAATGCGGGGGGGGGGGGGGTCAATATGACCCTCCCGTGGTTTTTTTGTTATAATTCTGAAACGCACGCAGTTGGGTATCTGAAATTTTATGACTTTTCCTAAAAAAATCTATTGTCTTCCTAGTCGTGAAAACCGTTTTCAAAAAAATAAGAAGGGTGTTAGAAATAGATCTGGCGTGTCAGTTGGATATGGTGGCGCTAGACCAGAAAGAGTTAGAGAGGCAGTTGGAAGAGGGGACTGCGTTGTTGGAAAGAGAGAGAGAACTGGCGAGAGAGAATAACGAGAGGGCTGAGAGGGTCGTGAGAAACTTTAGAGAGTGTGGGGAGATAGAAATAAAGGAAGGAAAGGAGCTAGAAGAGCGAGAGGTGAAAGAGGCAAACGAACGTAAAGAGCGTGAGGCGGCGAGAGAGGTGAAAGAGGCGAGCGAACGTAGATAGATAGATAGATTTATTTATACATTATGTAAAAACAATAACAAAATACACCAAACAATGTACCGGTATAAAGGTATTGTCCAACATAACATATAGGATTACCCCAAAAGCTTTGCAGCTTATTTCCAAGGGGGTCCTTTATGTTACTTGGATACAAATACAATATTACACTACGCTAACCTAAAACCAATATAAAACGTAATTACACTATGTACATGTACAACTTTACCGAGAGCGTGACAATGCCCGACTCAACGATAAAGATGTAATGTACAGAACAATTTATTATAAAACGTAATTACAGTATAAATAGTAAATAATTAATAAACTAATAACTTACTGTAGGACTATTGTACCTATTTTTACATTGCACACGGAGATGAGATTTAACTGCAGATTTAAAAGAATATTGATTATTTAGATTTTTAATTTCATTAGGCAGAGCGTTCCAATTTTTTATGCCGTTAAAAAAGAAAGTATCATATTCAAAGGATTTACAATTCGGGAGGTAGAAGTTTGAAGCACTAGCTCTGGTACTGTAAGAGTGTGTATCGCGTACTCTGTTGAATTTTTGTTTTAGGTAATTGGGACATTTACCATTATACACTTTATGCACATGGTTAAGGCGTAGCTGCTTAACTCTAGTATCTAAGTTAAGTAGTCCAGATTCAGAAAAGTCATCTGGAGTTAGGTGGTGCCTAGGTTTGTAGTCTTTAATAAATCGTACTACTTTATTCTGAGCTACTTGTAATTTACATTTAAGCTGTTTGGTTAAGCCTTCATACCAAGAAGAGCACGCATAGTCCATGTGACACTGTATTAAAGAAGAGCAAAGTAACTTGCGGGAGTCGGTGTTCAAACTATTTTTATTTCTGTATAGAAACCTAAGCCTACTGTTAACTTTCGAGAAAATATTTTTCACTGTACTTTCTCCTGATAAGCAGTTATCCAATGTGGCGCCTAAATATTTAACTTCCTTTTTATTTTCAATCTTATGTCCATTACTAGTGACTTCAAACTTAGTTACCTTCTTTAACTTTCTTTTGGAACCAAACAAAATACTTTCAGTCTTACCGTAGTGAATGGATAGCTTATTATCAACCAACCACTCATTACAGGATTCTAGAACTGCACCACTGCACCACATAATCCGAATTCAGAGAATAATTCTAATAATTTGAATAATTTAGAGAATAGTATTGATAATGGTGCTATTAATATGAACGTGGCAGATGTAGGTGGTCCGACCAGCGGGGGCCTGGTAGGCCACGTAGCTAGTATGCAGGGAGTAACGGGGGTGAGAGACCCCGATGGGGGCCTGGTAGGCCACGTAGTTAGTGCGCAGGGAGTGGCGGGGTTGAGTCAACCCGACGGGAGCCTGCCAGGCAACGCAGTGATAGAGGGAGAGGCGGGGGTGAATAGACCCATCCGCAGTAGAGTCAGTGCGTCGACTAGAGAGGGGCGTAGAGGCGAAGTGAGAGATAGTGAAGTGATAGGTCGCGAGTGGGGGAGGGGGCTACAGGAGCCCCACAACGAGAGATTAGCGGTGAGAGGGGGGGGGGGGGCAGAGAGTGCCCCACAGGCGTCGGCGGATAATGCGCGGGGCGAATTAGGTGAACCGCAGCACCTGGCGATGGAGAATAGTAGGGGGATTACGAGTATCCCCAGCGGCGTGCGACCGGGTAGAGAGAGAGAGGTTGGCGTCACGAGAGGGCGAGCGACGAGACGTCGAGCCCAGTCAGAAGAACAGTGGAGTTTAACCGGGAGGTCGACGAGAGATCTCACGAGCGGGGATGCTACACTGCAGAGAGAAGAAGGGAAGAGAGTAGAAGAAGTGTCGTCGCAAACGACAGGAGAGCGAGGACGGATAGCGAGCCGTCGGTAGTAGAGATGGAGTCGGAGAGTCGGTGGGGTCGAACTCCGGGAGATTGCCGTCGTCCCGGAGAGACGCGACCTGGCGAGGTGTACTACACACCGAGAGAGGGGTACAGGGCGTACCGGTATGATGGCGAGAATAGTAGAAGGGATCGAAGAGAAACTTCCCGACAAGATATAGCTGCCGATCGAGGATACGGTAGTCGCGGGGAGGACTTCTTGGATTATTCGAGGAGGTTAAACTTCGGTCCTGAGGGACACATACAGACTGCAGGACATACTGTAGGCCTTACTGCACATACTATAGGCCATGCTGGGAGAGATAATGTATGCCATAGGGCAGCACGGGCGACGGGATTAAACCCGGAAGTCGCGGAGTACATACTGGTAGGTAGGCCAGGAGTGGATAGGCCTATACCGGTACCGGCACAACAGTATGACTATAGCATGCAAGGACATAACATATATCCAGGGGAGGGGAGAGTTATTGCGGATAGGTGTATGGGCCCCAATATATTAACATCAACCCCAGTACAGAGGCCAAGGCAGTGTAGAAACAATCAATATATATTATCAGCATAACGCTTACCGGTCAGTTATCTCAGTCACATAGGGCAGTATGGTGACACTTTAGTACCGTCACCGCCGTCACCAATTATACATCTGTACATTTACCGGTATCTTACTTCATCTAAACTGTGCTATCACACTCTATATCATATATTATATTTGGACCTTATTAATAACACTGGAACGACAACAAACTATTTTCCAATTACACGGTGACGCTGACGCGTGACTAAAATCAACTGGTCGGGATCCTCTGGTGCATATACGTGCTAATTACTGATTGAGTTAAAGAGTCTGCTTGTGTGACTGCGGTTTAATGTTACATTAATAACCAAGTAACCCGGTATATATATTTTTCATTATTTTACTGTACATACGTTTTACTCTCGTACTAACTGTTTATTATTATAAACTTGCAACATAGTGTTGCAACCCCTATATATTGTAAGTACATTGTATTACCTACGTATCATCATATTTAATTATTACATTCTTCTCTAGGCCATTAAACTGTTTATCTAACAGGTAGAAACTGGCCACATATTGACGCACATTAATCCTTGTATTTAGTTCAAGGGAACGGACACTCACGCCAATTACATTCTAAGCATAATCATTTGTTTGGATTACAGGCGACTTCAGACGTATATATTTATTCATAACAACATTATTTGCAGGAATAATCTCAGTAGCACTTGTGCTTTGGGATTGATAAACAAATCTTGCACATTAATTAGGTACCAGTGATTTATTGCGACCCGCAATTTAATCCAATCCCAAGGCGATTCACATCTCGCCCCACAACGACATACCATTCAAGACAGCTTGTCCCAAACGGCTTCAACTCAGACTAAAACTCCATTGTTCAACCTACCTAGTCGCGACATATAACATTCCATTCCCATCATTGGTGCTGCTAACTCTTCTTGAGTGTTTAGACGTAATACACCCCCACCACCAATAGTACAACAGTGGTTAGACATTCCTTACATTCATTGGCTTGTGTAACCTAGTTACTTATCCAATTCGTGGAATTCAAGTCCCACCACTTCCCATTGAATGGTAATTCATACTGACATTCTTGAATACCATCACCGAATGGACAGTAATGGACAGCATTTAAGGAAATAAATGTAAACAGCGACTACTAGCGGAGAGACTAGAATTGCATAAACGCTTCTGCGATACTTGTTATTCCCGTTTCGTTTATAGGGCGTTTTTTAGTTTATCGAAAATAAAGCCACCCAGCGGGAGCAGAAAACATTGTATCCCCAAATACAGTCAACTTATTTAGGTGGGGCAAATAGAAAATCCCACTAACGAGTAATTCTTTGCTTTACAGAAATAATACTTAGTTAAATATATTGTTAAAAATATTTGTAGCTACCATACCTTGTTTGTATAAAGATTATATTGACTTAGCACCATGTCAAGATCGGGCACTGAGACCGAGCCATTTGCTTGACGTCCACCAGCTATAACTGTCCCTATTACTGAAATTCCCGCTACGATTAACCCAGTTGCGCCACCCGTCCCTAGCAAGAAATCTTGGGACAGGTCCCGTATAAGAACTAGGCAGTTTACTGGAGGGATTGTGAATAACGCCAACCTAGCCCTGTACAAGTTGGAGTAAGTTCGCCATCACTGTGAACATATTTCCAGTATGAACACATCCCCCATTATGATCGCCCCCTCACCTAACAGCAATGAGGAATTACATCCCCTGAGCGACAACACCCTTTCTCAGAATATTGTGGACGAGACTGTCACTGTTCACCCACAGGCTAGACTAGCTCGCCTGTTGGAGGAGATCGACAGTTACCAGGAAAGAATAGCAACTGGAGCTGTAGCTGTTGAACAGGAAGTTTATGGGGAGGAATTGCACCATTTAATAAGCTTACATTACAACCACCTGGAGCTTCATAGGTTCTTCCGGTTTAATGGCATGGCATGGGCGGACCTGTATAAGCTAAAGGTTCCCCAGGTCCCATGCAGCACGGGAGAACTATCTGCGTTGGTTTATGGTCAAGTAGCCGAATTCAATCAGCGCATTGGAACCCTTACGCATGAGCTGCAGACAGTACAGCCTGACACTAGAACTAACCCAGCTGTATACTTTAAAATCAAAGAACTAGTTTGCAGAATCCGACTAGTTTTATGCGCGTTCTGGGAAGTGTCTAGAAGACATCACGACGCCGAATTATCTGCCATAGTCAGCAGGCAGTTAGCATAGGTAGCTGTGATAGCCGGGAAGGCACTCGCCCTTGAAAGGCTACATGGGCCGACCATCACCCCGGGTATGGATGTGGCTTGTTCTGGTACAGTAGCACTGCGAGACTTGCGCACAGACTCGGAGGATTCCGACGAAAATGAAGGTATGGACGCCATATCATGGCACCTACAGCATTACATAGCTATAGTAGGAGAGGCTGAACTACGTAGGAAGTTAAAGGGTTTAGCCCCCTCTAGCCCTGAATAAATGGCAGTTCTAGAAGGAATAGAAGCTGAGCGTGACATGCAAGCACAGGCAGAAGGGCACGCAGCTGATAAGGAATTATTAGAAATGGAATTGCAATTAAATGCAACTCAACAATGTAATAGATTACAGTTGGAAGCTGATCAGCAGGAATCAGCTTTGCAAAACCAAATAGCGCTAAAGAGATTAAGTGAAAATCAGCACAAGGAAAGGTTAGGTTCAAACCGAGGATGAGATAGACCGAATAGAGGGACTTATGCTTCGTTGGATGAAGGAAACTCCACCGACGCTAGTGAGGGTGGCAGCTACTCTCGGGGCAGACGAATGAGAGCTGTTAGAGTGGCACTGCCGGACCTGCCTCCATATAATAGAGACAGGATACCCCCAGAGCCGACTGATTTAAACCATCCGAGACTGCTGGATTCGCGCCCCCCCCCCCCTGGGTAGGTTACAGGAGGAAGACGAGCCAAACGATCCTGGGTTCAAGATCTATATAGATCTGCAGGAACGGAAGCCGTCCCAGATGGTAGCACCCCTATCGTGTGGTGTATCAGCCGAGCCGATTGACCCAGTAGCAACCCCTTACCACGCTAGAGCTATTACACCACTGATAGGCCCCATCTCGAACCATATTCCTCGTATGGGTTGCCCAGAACACCCCAAGCCTAACTACCTGTCTAGCACTTTATCTAAGGCAAAGGACGAAAGGGTATCATTCAGCACTGACATATCCCCAATTACAAAAGCGGAGATAAATCCTCGCTCAACGATTTATTACAGCCAACAAAACCGACCGGATGGCAGGCACCTGGCTCCCGGATCGAGCCACTTGGCCACGATTGCACCAGTGGTAGTGGGGACCCGGCATCCGGGGCCAGGAACGCCGTTGTCATCCGGCAGACAGGCCCCAGTCCCCAATAACGGGCTGGGAAAGTCTTACCCCAAGAAGGGTGGTGTCAGGTTTGCGCCAGGCACTCCAATTGAGGTGTTCCCCCAAGGTGATTTATTACACCTTCAGAGGCCTATGCACCCCCATTAGACCCCAACCTACATAACACTCACAGTCGTGTGCCAGAAGTCAGACAACCCAGACCCCTGGACAATGACGATTCATGAGAAATCATTCATTCTTTGTTATAAAGAAATGATTCCTTGTCACATGAAAACAAGTCTCTAGCGTTAAGAACCGATAACCTAGAACAACAAATAGCCTGTAAAAGCTTTTGCGGATATAACAAGTCATTTTCTCCGCAATATACCGTGTAGATGTTTTAGAGGACATAACAAGCCATTTTTTCCGCAATATGCCATGTAGGTGTTTTAGCGGACATAACAAGCCATTTTCTGCCGCAATGCGCCTAATACTCTAAAAGACTGGAACTCAGATGACGAAATCTGTCAGCTGATTTACTGTAAACGTGGCACATCTCTTTGTTCAGCTCGCTCGGCCAATCAGAGCGATTTTCATTTTATCTTGTACAGAGGCCTACGGAAAACCGCGCAATGCATTACGGTTTTTGTTTACCTTTCTGAGCCTCAGAACATCGGCTTAGAAATTATTCTGTGCTTCTGTAGAAGTTTCAGACTTTGGCCAACATTAGATGGCTTTGATTATAAGAACGTAAATCTATTATCTGCACCTGGATGCATTACTGGCTGGCCACCAACTGGCTGCACATACCAAATCAAACGCAAGGGGAAGGGATGTCCATGACGCATAACGGAACCTGCACTATCTTCGCCCACTTCCATTTGGAAGCATGCCCTTTTGCCTGATCGCGCCCACGTCAGAGGAGGTAAGACTTTATTTGACGCCTTTGCCCACCGTAAGATCCTTAGATCAGGGTGAAGCACGCCATCCTGGGACGCCGTAAAATTTTGGACCAAATACCTCAGATTCAGACAGGAAAAAACCCGGGTCACAGGTGCGAGATGATGCTGTTTGTCAGTATGTGCAAGTACACTTAGATGCGAATAACACGCTCTATAATTTGGTGATTTACCGTACAAGTGGTACAGTACTGGTTAGCTCTGAAGGCCTCGCAGTTTGACTGACCTGTCTGAGTCCAAAGTATTTGCTCAGGCAAGAGGCAGCTTTCTGCTACCGACACGCATTTTGGCTGAGGGAGGTTTACTAACAATCTACCGCGCCCTTGCCACGTACTGATAGGTATTTACTGCAGACCACCACGGTAACAAAATTTTAGAATCAAATTACATACCAGATCAGCTAGACGTACGGTAGTAAATTAACACCCTATTTCCTTATCTCACAATCAGAATTTGGTATTAGTGCTGATCCGGGTGTAGTTACTAACACCGTAATTGCCCGACTGAGTTGTGAATATAGGAGGAGAGAGCCCTTTTGACGTCAGTTTGTAAGTATTGCGCCTACAGCGTGCGACTAGCTTATTCAAGTAGCTAGCGCCCGGTATTGTTATTTTGTTAAAATCACCAAAACCTAGTCTAACAGCGGTACACCAAAATTGTTTTATCGTAACACACACACACGCGTCTTGAGATTTACTAAGTTTACAGATAGGTTATTATTATTTGTAGAGGTATTTGGTATTTGTTTGATCAGGCAACCTTTTGACTGCCTTTTCCTGTCAGCAGTATTGTTTCTTACGCTAGTGTCGTTGACCCGCTAGCTCGTATTATACCCATATAAATCACACCGCGGCAAGTTTACAGTATTTAGGTCCTTTAGCAATAGTTAGGATTCGCTACGCGGGAATTGTTTTCCCGTGAGTTTGGTCTGTATCTGTAAACTGTACATCTGCCTCACCGGTTAGAGGCCGGGCATCCTGTTTGTCTAGTTAGCCCGTGCAATTTATTCGCCCAAGTATTAGAAGAGACATCAGGCCCCGTTCCTCGCCAGTAGTAGCTTGTGTACTTGGTATCTGTTTATTTAGACACCCTGGACTGGGATTTCTTGTCAGGTACTGTACGAACCCGTATACACTGCTGAATTCTACAGTAAGGTATTTCGTTACAAGGATTCGGTAGGCGGTATACTACTGGACTTTACAATCAGAATTACCAAACCAAAGGAAAATTGAACAGTTTGAAAATTTTCCTACATGTTCTTTTCGATCAGGGCACCATAATGGCACTAAAATTGATGTTTCCAGTTTATTTAGCATTTCCAGTTTAATTTCTGAGGTCAGATTTCATTTTTAATAAAATCTAGTTAGTCTGTCTGTCGGTCTTTCTGACTATCTGACAATCTGTCCGTTAAATATAAGAAAAGGGCACACCATCTAGCTAAAAATTTTGTTATAGGGAGTTACGTATTAGTTATCGCAGATTTGATGGCCCCAAATTGTCTGTTTGGCAGTCTGGCTGACGGATATATTTTGACGGACAGACTGACAGGCATACAGACAGAAAAGACGATGCCAAATTTGAATACTGATATCAGAAATGAAGTCACGGACCAAGAAAACCCATATATTAATTTTTTTAAGACAGATTTTATGTTTGCCTTTGTTTTGGAGACATATTGACGGACAGTCAGCCATATTGATTGGCAGTAAAACGGACAGACAGCCATACATCGAAAAGTAAGACAGATTTTAAAACAGAAAAGTGTATGGAAAAAAGTGTATGGATTTGGCTAAACGGTTTTCATATTTGGAATCTTGATAAAAATCTGCTCTAGATGAAATAGGTAAAAAATATTGAAAGCCAGTGATGATGCTGTCTGAAAGTCTCTAAAAAATCAAATTTTGGGTTTTATTGACTTTTGCCTACAAATTTTAAACTCGACAACTTTAATGAGCTATATAAATATATATAATAATAAAAATATATAAATTAATATAAAATAATATAATAAAAAATAATAAATAAAATAATAATAAAAATAGAAAACTAGTAAACGAACTATAGACAAACTAAGCAAAATTCAAACTTGGCTGGCGAAGAAAAGAAACACAGAGTGCATGCGCCTATGCTATGGTAGCCTACATATTATATGATAAATTGTATAGAAGATACATAATATATGAGGGTTGTAATTCTGGTGTGTGTTGGTAGTAGGTATACACAGTAGATCATCATTGTCTGTCTATTGATCTGAAATTTTCTGCCTTTGCAGTAACGTTATTATTACGTTGTAAATTACCAAATTGATTTTCTTATTTCTTAAGAGAGATCTCTTAGAGATTTCTTAGAGAGACACCGCATGGGGTATAATGTAATGTTGTTACAGTAGTAGTGTTCCTATTCAGAGAAGCACTTCCTAATGAATTTATATTATTATTAATATTAACAGGATAAGGATGACGCAACAACAAAATTATTGCAATACTTCAAAAACCTTGGTTCCTTTCTCAAGCCATTGCTATCGGTAAACGGAATTAACTAAGAACTGAAATACTTTGACTAAACTAAACTAATTTCCCTCCACAACAAACCAATATAACCAAAGGCGTTATTTTTCGGCACCCATTTTTTTTTATCATTTTACCTATTTTTTTAATCATTTTAACTATTTTTTTAATCATTTTAACTAATTTTTTAATCATTTTACCTATTTTTTTTCAAATTATTTTTTTACCTATTAATATTTCGACATAGGGACAGTCAGAATGTCAACTAGCAGACTGGTAGAGAAATCCTGAGTTTAACATAACCGGAGGACAATAAAGGAGCAGGTTACAGTGGTAGCCAGAAGGAACCAAAACAATAAACGATTAGGTTAGTTCTAAATTACAGTACCGGTACTGGTACTTAACTATTGCAGTAGGCCTTGTGCACTGCAGCACGGTAACTGCATAAAAAAATAGGTAAAATGATTAAATAAATTAGGTAAAAAAAATAATAAAAAAAAATAGGTAAAAAAAGTTGAAAAAATAGGCGAAATGATTTAAAAAAATAGGTAGGAAAAAATATTTGCGTATAACCAAAAGCCTTAGTATTCATCCAATAAGAAACGTTATTCATTAACACAATACACAACAAATATAAACTAAGGTACAGAGAGTTCAAGTCTGTTCATAACTCTTTAAAGTTACCGGTAAAAAATTGTTGTATTTGTACTGAAATATATATTTGTAGAACTTTATGATAATTAAAGAGAGTGAACACATCGTTTAATTGCAAATTAAATAACCTCAATAAAGTAACCGCAATAATGTTAAATCAATCATGTAGGATAGTAATGTAGGCCTACATACACACGCCAGGGTTAGATATTCATACGCAATACATATATCATACAAATGAACTATCAGTATTGACGGAACAAAAAAATGTCAAAAACAATTTTCAATAATATTCTCAAACCAGATTAGATCAATATTACATCAATTACAGTAATTACAGCGAAAAGTGTATATCGACAACAGTTAACCAGTCTGCCTCTAGGTGTGGTAAAGTGAATATGGGACATCTTGTTAGCGGATCCAATCCAGTGCACCACCCATTGAGAAAATGGGGAAATCGTGATATACGAATTACGATTAGATATGCAATATTGTCCAACCCAATATTGCATACCAGAGGGAATAAGGCAATATACACTGCCAGCTGGAGAGAGATACCAATACATCTCAGGGGGAAGACAGCACAGGGCCAGGAAAGATAGGGTGTGGCCAAGGAAAGTAAACCAACCAATAGTGGGGCGGTACACCATAAATTAGCATGCATCTATTGGTAGGTCGATACAGTAGGCAATATGTGTAATCTTCGATGCAATCTCCATATAACTTTTATTCAGTATTAATTATGATTCAGTTGGCTAGTATTCAAGTAGAAGTTAAATGGTTAAAACCGTCGACGTTACTGCTGTCATTGTGCAATACTGATTGTGCTGTATTACCGATACTCATATATCTGACATTATCAATATCCACAAGCTTTAAATGCAGATCTTTATTATATCGGCCTTTCAGGCCCAAGCCTTATAGCGACAGTCACTGTTCGCGCTTTCAGACCTTTAGCAGTTTAACCTGCCAAATTGGGATGTCTTTTAGATGATAGATCGTCTTTAGCCTATGACAAGTATTTGATACACTACATTAGCCGAAGCCAGTCTATGCGCGATCATTCACCCGCTGGATATACCCGGGAGACTGGATTCGGAAGCCTAACCGTATTGCGGGGTAGGCCTAATGTATTATTCGACTGATCGTAATATATAATCTCTGACAAATATTATTCACTTTCGGGAAATATTAACAGTTCCTTTAGGACATGGCGCTCTAAATATGTAAACAGAGTTATGACTTAAACTAGACACAACGGGATGGCCATAGATTCACGTATATGGCGCATTCTTTAGGAGATGCTTTGTTATCAGTCACAATCATACACAATACTGCACAATGCTGCACACTGATCTGCCGACCTTCACTAATTTTAGTCACATATAAAGAGAACAACAGACAATACATGTAGGGCCTATAAAATAGCATTAGATTCACTTCAAACCACTTAATGTAAGTCGCAATCGTTATATGTAACCGGTCTCTCTAACCTTTAGTATATCAAGAAGATTGGGGTGTCTGATTATTTATCAGTATTCCAAATATAATATTCCATTAACAAATATAATGAATAACCGACAGTAAATAGCAGTACAAAGTTTAAGGTATGAATGGTTATGAATGCAGATATGTGATCAATGAGATATGATATGTTATGTATGGATTGATATGATAACGGATATACGTTCTATAATTAAGCCTACTAATGTTGGGCTAAAGACTGAAACACGGAGGTTCCAAAGCCGGTGTTGTAGGCTGTGGACAAAATCACATACTGACTCAACTCCAAGAGTTTCTATATACAATCTCCAACACAGAGGCAAAAAACGCTCTGATTGGTCGACCGAACAAAGAAGGAACAGAGAACAAAGAACAAGCTCCACGTGTACAGCATCAGCTGTTAGCCGTCGTCATGGTAGCTACACTGTTTCAGAGGATTTGGCGTATTGCGTCATAGAATTGCGAATTATGTCCGCTAAAGTACACATACAGAAGAAATGGCTTTTATGTCCTCTAAAACAACAGTACAGTAAGGACACGGCCTTTTATGCCGGTTAAACCAACTACAGAGTACTTTACGGGGAAAATAACCGGCTAATTACGCAAAAGCCTTTACACCGCTCCCAGAAAATGGGATTTAAGTCTATAAAATATAACAAATCACAGTTTCTAAAATATAAAAATACTCTAAACAGTTAGTCTTTCTTATGCGGATGGCGTTTACGCAGTTTTTTGAGGCTAGCAAGAGTCCTTTTCTCTTTGGGGCGAGCCACTTTACTAGGAGGGCTGTAACTCCTGGGTGAAGGGTGCAATACAATTGCATCAGAAGGTTTAGGATTACGATCGGTGTATCCGCCGGTCGAGGTACCTGGTTGATTGATATCAACTTCAGTGGAGCGAGGTCTAACGGCTTTTAGGGCGCGTCTTAGGACAGCAGCTCCTACGGGTCCTTGACGGGTCATCTGGACAATGGCAGTAGGCGGACCGTGAGTGGTGAGAAACTTCCTTGGTTTAATGGTTCTTTCCAGCTCGCGTTCTCGGGCTCGATATTCGTAGGGCCGTCGAGATACTTCCTGTAACTCAGGGTGCGAGTTGATAAATAAATCGCCATACTCAGGGTCTTGACGGATGAAATTGATCAAATGATATGAAGTAATATCGTTAGGATTGACGTTCCTAAGATATTTTCGAACAAATTTGGTGGAAATACACTCACCAACACGCTTCATTAGTTCGTAACTCGGTGTGCGTGTTTTTTGTTCCACAGACGCGAATAAATAAGGATGGAACGCGTAAACTCCCTCGTAAGACCGTCCAGGGTAGTAGCGATGGCGGGCCTCACAATGTAAATCCGCGTTCGCTTCCCAAGCTCGTATGTAGCGCAAGGTAATCATCTCATCTACGCTTTCTAAATCGCGGTTAAAGGGGCAATTATAACTGGCATGTCCTTTAAGTTGACAGTGGTGACATTGGGTCATAAATTGGGGGCAGACTGCAAAAATATGCGAGTTATTAAGTCTGCAATACGCACAATAGATCTCCATCATCGGTTGTTCGTGGAAATAGGAGCAGGGTACGTCTGAGTCCATAGGGGTGAAATGGTCTCTCAATGCGCATAATCGACAACGTTTTCGAGAAACATAGTTGGCGTGTCGATAATCGTATGCGGTGAGACATTGTGGACCTTGATACCACTCCAAGACGTAATCGTTATCGCTGCTCCGGGGCGCTGTAGGCTGGATCGCTTCAGACTCTAAGCAGATTGGTTCGTCTTCCAATTGCATAGCTGAGGTAGGTGCAGCTGTCTCTGCAAGCGGACCCACTGTCTGAACTTCCACGACAGAATAACCCGTGGGTATTCGGGGTCTTTGTATAACAGATGAATGTAAGTTCTGTATACAAACGTCCTGAAAGAGAGCAAATCCCGCACTATTTAGCTTCTCCGCAGCTGAGTCTCTTAGGCTGAGTTTGGTCAGAGCGCAGTCCTTGAACTGACTATCAACGTTACGGAACGGAGTCAGAAAGCGCCTGAAACATTCGAAGCGGAGGAATTTATTGTGTTCATCTAACTTGGCGAGTTTGGTTCCAAGTATTAAGGGATGGGCGCGTATGGTACGACTGCACACATCGGCTAGCCAACCGGCAAGTGCTGCATTTTCAAAGATCGTGTATATAGCTAAGGAGGGACGAAGTGGAACACTCATAAAGCTATACACGGCGCCAGGTGCGGTCAATGGTCCATCAAAGTATAAATGAGAATAATGATCTCCATATACTTGTTGGTAATTTATAGGATTTCCAACCTTGAAATTCCATCCGTATTCTTGAAAGGCAAGATGTCCGATGGAGGTTCGTTGTACTTTAGTAATGCCGCTGGGTGTATTGGCATACATAGTGCGGAAGAAACCTCGGCCTTCTGCCCAGGGAGCAATCAGCTGAGTATCCACGAAAGGATATGGAATGTTTTCCATATTCCGAAAGTCGTTTTTTAGATCTCCATAAACAGCTGAGCCGATTTTAAGGATTCTTTCGTTAAACAACATCTCGAGCACGGGCTGGGGTAACATCGATCCATCGATACCCATGGCCGGTTTGCGCTCGGTGTCGGCGACGTAACGCTGCGCGAGCTCGAATTGTCCATGTCGGAGTCTCTTTTGTGTCTCAGTAAGAGTTTCAAAAGAATAATCAATCACATCGGAACACGCTCGAGTAAATACGTGGGTAGAACCAGCGAGTCCTCGTATGTGTATCATCCGCGTAGTTCCCAGTTCTCCAACCGGAACGCTACCTTCGTTGTCATAGGTGACAACTCCATACATCTCGATAACGTTAAGAGTCTCATTCCACTCTTTAGTGGCGTTTTCGAGGGTCATTCCCACAGGATGCCACAAGGTAGCGCATTTGCTAGCATTAGGTAGGTCTCTATACTTTAAATATTGTGTGGTATATGTTTCCACATCTCCATATCGTTGTATTCTTTCCTCCACGAATAACACGTCAAGATTCCAGTGTACTAAACGAGTTTTGATGAATCCATCAAGATTATACGGAGGTATTGTTTCTTTCTCTATTCTGGAAACATTGTATGGTTTTCGAAATGAGTTTATTTTAACCAACTGATCCAGATGTTTATGCAGTTGTTCGAGTTCGACAAGATCGAGAGGATTTATGAGTGGCAGAAACCTCAGACTATGTGTAGGATCTTCCGGTTTTACCATGTAATATTGTGTTAGGTTAACGTAATAAGGGTGATCTTTGATCCCATAAAACGAGTCCGGTAAAGGTCTAGCGCGTATGTTTACATCGTGTACCATGCGACGGACAAGATCCGCTCTATTGTCCGGAGGTTCAACGAGTATACCATCTACATGAGCGGCTTCGATGGGTGGACGTTGCAACATGGGAGCGTCAGCGATAAGATCTCTAGATCTTAGGTTGATATCAACCGGTTGGGGTTGTATCGTCGCAAAGAGTTTGTCTCCGAAATGGGGAACCATCGAGGGATGAAGGATGGTTTTAGAGTAGAGATCCGTCATAAGGATTTGAGCTTCGGGTTGAGCTAAAGCTGCTTCTTCTCTCTCATCTAGTTCTATATGTCTCTCCTCGAGCTGATTTTCCTCCGCTTGTTGTTGTAGACGCTCATCTAGGAACTCTTGTAAAGAGTAGGTTCGTCCACGTTCGATGTCCTCCTCGAGATTTTGTATTTCTCTATCGAACTGGGGTAAAGCTAATTCCTTCACCGCTTGGACTTGTTGTTGCAATTTACGTTTCTCCAAACAATCGTAAGTTCCCTTTCCGATTTTCTGCCGAATAGCGTCTAACGCGTTTCGTACGACGCTCTCTTCGACTTCCGTAACGGGTTGTATCGAGGTGAAGCCGGGACGGTTGTGTGGGTTAAACGGCGATATTAGATGACTGCGTCCCAATCCAGCTCGGTAGGGTTGGCGAATATCTAGCGAGCCTACTACCGGAGTGCCACCAATCAACTGTTCGGGTAACACTAGATCTTTGAACAGCGAATACAGTTCGGGAGGATCCGTGATACTATTAGGATCAAGAGTCTGAGGTCTAACTGAGGAATGAGGAGGTCTGACCGAGTATTCCGGAACTCTGATCATTGGTTTGTTCAAGGATCGTTCGAGCCGAGCAACCGTAGGGGATATGTTGAACAGGTTTCGCTCGAAACTCCCATAAGTATATTGTGTAAAACTGTGTTTAGCGCAACGTCTCCGCGGATGTTTATGTCTTTCCGTTTGCTGATTGGGTCTAGGGCACTCGTCGCAGTAATACCAAAGACACACGTCCTGCAGGGGAAACGCGGGTGATCGTTCTCCAGTTTTACAATATTCCTCCATCTGTTCGAAGCTATCTGGGACGACAGGTAGCGGTCGATCGGCGGTAAGATACATTATAGTGAAATAGAGTCGTTTGAGTTCTATCATAGGGTCATGATGTATACCTTGAGGATATCTAGTTTCGAGATTTTGTTGGCTGGCAATATTGAGATATGTCTCTCTCAGGAATTCCAGATAATCGTTAAAGTCGCGGCGTTTATCCGGCTCTTCAACGTCTTCCCTTTCGAGTTTGTTTCGAATAGAGTTCTCGTGTTCTATTCTCGGTTTATCGTTCCGACTCCGCTGGGTATGATATTTAAATAAAACCATTTCCCTTTCAGTGTCTACATCGTCCGTATCGTGTAAATCGATAGGATGGCCAGTAGTTAAGAAGTCCATATACGTACCATTACGATGCGTATAGCGAGCGGTGAACTTTCTATAATCCAATTCACGCGTAAGTTGCTCCGGTGACATTGGTGGTTCGATATAACGACCATCATCCTCCGTAGTGGTTGGACCAGCGTCGCCGCGTATCAAGATATCGACAAACGCTTGTAAAGGTAGAGTATATCGCTCCCTGATACCAAGATCATCTTCTATCAACTCAGTCATATCTGCTATGAGTTTATCAATATTATAATGAGTTTATATATTAGGCTAGCGGGCGTCGCTGCCTACCCCTCTTTTGCCCCCGGACAGTGCAAGATCCTCAGCGCCGATGTACCGTCGTCGCTGTGCTTTCGCCAACGATGTAGCTACACAACGACAACGATAACCGGCACAAGTCACTCCACTGTCCGTCCCAAAGGCTTAGATGTACTTCAGGTTCTTTCTGGAGAGTTAGGGCTACTTTCACAATTGCGACTAGCTACTGTAAACACACTTTAGCAGTAACATTCACCTATGAACGCACAAATTCAACACAACTGCCATAAACTGTACACATTCGGGCCATTTGTCCGTTAGTCAGTACCTTCCAGAATGTCACTTTATTTATTATGTATCCTTGGATACTAGCAGTATGCTATTTATTCCCTATGCTATTCAATGGAGCAAGCCTTCTATTGTTCTTTTAACTCACTTCTAATTCTAGCGTGGTTGTTGCCATGGTGACATTATGGAAAGCTAGCGGTAGAATTAGGGTAATTCTCATGCATACAGATCTGGGATGCTATTTAATAGTAATGCTTTAATTGTCAATATCCTCTCTATATATGATTTTATGAATTTTATCGGCTATTGACTATATATTGGAGATTCTCGCACACAAATACACTTAATAGAGTGAATCTCCGCTCCCATGATCTATTAATTAATGGAATTTTGGGAATGTTATAAATTGTATAAAATGACAATTTATTAAATTCATTGAAATATATGAATTTAAATTTATTCCCATAAATTTTATTATTTAATGTTAAATAGACGTAATTTTATTCCAGAACGTGTCTGGGGACTGGGATCCTCGATTCTAGTAATTTTGTCTTTTTAAGAGTATCGGTAAGTGCTACGATATCTTAATCGACTAGAATTTTAAAGGATCTAGAATTTGACAGATTTTGTAAATATTAGTAATTAATATTTAGGATGGGCACCAGTTTATTCCAGAACTTGTCTGGGGACGTTAACCACTGATTCTAGAATTTGTCTTTCAAGTATATCGGTGGGTGCCGCGATATCTTAATCGACTAGAATTACAGATGGTCAAAGGGTTTAACAGATTTATTTTGCGTTATACGCTACTGTTAAAAGGACATCACGCTACTATATGTATTATTTAATATACGGTATGAGAGCAATATCGCACGAAGCAATGTCAGTGAGGAAGAGGCAAGTCGTTTCCAAGGTCTACCCAGAGCTTGGTTTAGCCGAGACACAAGGATCTGAATTTTGCATTCCTAATACTCTGCTTACCAATAATACTTAAATATAGTAGGAGCTTTATTGTACTTTAATAAGTACGGATATTTCATCTTACTGTAGTCGCGTATTTATAATATGATACGGACAGTAAGGAAAGAGAAAAAGAATTATTTCTCGCCTTCGCACTAAATATAATATATAAGTAATTAAGTAATAAACACTAATATATTGCACTAATCTACTAAATAATCGCTAAATAACATTTGACTAAATAAAATTAAAGAAAACGATTATAATAAAATTACATAATAATACATACATAATATAAAATAATAAAAATAAATATAAATATAAAATAATATAGTCACACACCCACTCCATATGTTGTTACGTTATGGAGTCCCTAGATAATTGTCGGATTAGGGAAGTGGTCGTAGGAAGAGTATCTTGCCTTCCATAGTTTCCGGACAGTTTTCGGTCTCTTTCTAGTAAATATAAACGACCAGCTGGGCGCTTGAGTTGTTGTGTTACTTTCTCCGCTCCCTTGGCCTGTCTAATCTCAGCCGGGTTAAGGTGGGGAGGCCATTCATCTTCTTTACTTAGGAAGTCGGGTTCACCTAACCAGTCTGGAGTATCTGTCAGTTCTTGAGGAGTTGCTCCTCTGGAGGCGATGTCGGCTAGATTAATCGTCTCGGGGCAATGTCTCCATTGATCTACATTGGAGTTGATGTCGTCATTATCTGAGGAGTATGGTCTTCCCTCAGTTGGATCGTCTAACTCACTGCTCTCATCTTCCCATTCTCTTACTTGATATACCTGATCTTTCGGTAATCTTTCCATGAGAGTTCTACGGGAAGGGCCAGTAAAGTACCAACCCACTCTAGTTCTTCCCACATAAGCTTGTAGTGGTTGCGGTTGAGCAGACCGTTTCTCCAATGTCTCGAGCGCTTCATGCGCATTTTGACCGATGAGTATTTGGACTCCAGGGTAATCGGTGTTGAATCTAGGTATTTCAAGCTGCTGGGTGAAATCGTCCTCATCCCAGTTATAAGGTTCCACTTGGCTGGTAGCGAAGTTCTTTATCGCTACCATTTTTACTGACCTTATGCTGTGTTCTCCTAGTTCATCCTGGGGGGTGGACAACGCGCCTACATAATAATCCGCTATTACGGTAGATTTCCAAACCTGCATAATTCCTGACATGTTTAGCTTAGTTCGGAACTTGGGTTGTCCAGCAAAGATGTCTTCGGCTAGTTCTTTGTCGATGAATGTTCCTGTACTACCGGAGTCAAGGAGGGCGTTCACTATATAACTCCTTGTAGGTCCGTGGACCCTTAACTGTACTACAGGAAATTCTCGGATTCCTACATTGGAAGTTGGTGCTTTCCAAGATGGTTGTCTGTCAGAAGTAGTTAGGGGGAGCTCGCTGTCGGTGTCCTTTTCATACGTAAGTGCTCGATACACTGCGGTATTTGTCAGGTAACAGGATTCGTTTTCGTCGGAGAATTCGTCCGTATAGAATCCTTCCATCTCAGAATATTGGTCAGTGTCGTTCACATCACTGAATTGGACATGTAGTTCGGACTCACTTACCTGACTCTGGCTGTTTCGCTCGAATTCAGTGTGCATCAAGATATGATGTTTCGCACCGCACTTTGCACACCTTGTGTCGGAGTAACAGGTTCGCCGTTGGTGTCCTTGTCTGAGGCAATTATAACACAACCGCTTATCCCACATGACTTCCCGTCTCTCCGCTAATGATTTCTTCAGGAATTCATCACACATATTCAAACGGTGGGTCCCGTCACATAGCGCAAATTTCGGTTTGATGTTACTTACCTTATTTTGAATAACATTGTGCACACTCGTTCTTTCTTCGGGCTTTCTCACCTGAATTCTCTTAGGAGACGTAGGAGGAGTTTTTCTTACCTGTTCTCTCCTGTCATTGGTTCGAGACTTGAATTTACTTACCTGTTCTTTAGGCGTTTTATTGACATAATAAGATCTTTCAGTGTCTTTCCCGCTATCCTCTCCTTGAGAAGTCTGGCTTTCGCCGTCGTCTGTATAACACACTGGTGTTACCTTTCTCCTAGAAACGGGTTTCTCACTTACCTTGTTTTCCGGTGTCTTCTCTCTGGACTGTTTTAGGAGCTGTAATTTCACTTCTCCATCTAAGAATGACATGAGATCAGCCATGGTAGGGTCTCGTCGTTGTTGTTCCATCATGTACAACACTTTCTTATCCCAGCGTGTACCTACTCCACCCTTCGGTAAAGTAGATGCCACGGCTCCAATAACCATAGAACTCTGATATTCATGAGACTTACCTAACCAATCTAATTGTCTACAGATCTCCTGAATCTCATCGGAAAACTCTATTATCCCGCTGCTAATGAACTTTCGGGGCGCTACTAATTTTGCATACAAATATTTAGCTATGTTATTCCTATTACCATACCTGATGTTTAGTGTATCCCAAACTTGTCTTAATCCATCTGGATGTCCAATAAACTTTAACGCCATTAACTTGGGAGATCCTTCCAAGCACTCGATGAGGAATCTAAGTTTCTCTCCATTAGATAGCACAGAGTTCTGTATGTTATCTTTGTAATATTCATTAAAAGGTAACCATTTCATCTCATCTCCATTGAACTTGACGATCTCTCCCACCTTTACCGCTTGCCGGGCTTCGGTTCTAGCCATTTGACGCGTAAAACTTTCTTGGGCCATCGTGTTATTTAATATCGAGTTATCGGTATATAAATTTCTCGGATTATGATCAGGTCTATAGGGAATATCATTATGAACAGGTCTATAATTACCCTTAATAGGGTTCACTATAGGAGTTTCTACTTCGCTAGCAGTATATATGCGTGTAGGCTCCACACCTTGCGCATGAAATACTTCAGACCTAACAGGTTGACACATTGTTACCGGGGGTGGTGGTATACCCTTTTGTGTATTTACTAATTTATCGCGTTCTAACGCGATACTTTGCTGCACTTCTTGCAACTCTAACCTACTTTCCCTTACTGTGCCCTTGAATTGCTGAACGGTCTCCTGCATCTGCCCGAGCAGGAGATCCATCCCCCGTCGTCTCTCATCCACCCACTCGACCGCCGAAGCGGGAGCCGCCAACGTTGTAGCGGGCGGACGAGGGACAACGGGCGACAAATCATTAATATTTCGCTCGGAGTCCAGGACATGGATTGTCTCATGGGCTGTTCTGCTGGGCACAGGTAGCTTAGTGCTGTGCAGAGGGAATTTAGAGGTAGGTTCAGGGAGTACAGGTGTCTCTACCACCGAAAGGGTGGCTTCGGGAATAGGCCTAATTATTTCAGGCTCATCTACTATAGTAGGGAGTCTTTCTATTTTAATTATTTGGTCTGTGGGTTCTGTACTACCTAAGTTTGTGTTATTTAGTTGCCTTCTAACAGCTGGAGGCAAATCAGGCAATTTCTGATGGTGGGATGTTCTTCTACGTCTGCTTAGACGAGATCTATTTCCTTTGCCTTCAGTATCGGTGGTATCGCCTTCCTCAGATGATGTATATCCCTGTCTTTTGGGAGTAGATCGATTCATCATCTGCATATTACTAGCTGTTAACTGTTTATTTATGCAGTCTTGATTCTCCTGAATGTTTTCCAATTCTAATTGGGTGGTTTCTTCAGCCGCTCTCCGTTCTGCTTCTGCCACTGCCTCTGCCGCTTTTCTTTCCGCTTCGGCCGCTGCCACTGCCGCTTTTCTTTCCGCATCTGCCGCTGCCGCTTTTCTTTCCGCCTCTGCCTCTGCCGCTGCTACTGCCGCTTTTCTTTCCGCTTCTGCCGCTGCCGCTTTTCTTTCCGCCTCTGCCTCTGCCACTGCTACTGCCGCTTTTCTTTCTGCTTCTGCAGCTGCCACTGCTGCTGCCACTGCCGCTGCCTTTCTGTCTTCTACACGTTTTTTCTTCACTTGTTCTTCTTGGACTCTAGTGATGCGAAGGCGTTCATCAAATCTAGCTTGGTTCGCAGCTCTCATATCCACATCGCTGGGTTCCTTCACTATTAGGGCTAAGTCCATCTAACCTTCTCCTCAACTCTTCATCTCCTAAAAAGCGCTGATAGTCTGACAGATAGATGTCAATGGCATCCCTCTTATGCGGTTTCTCTGCCGTCGCTTCACTTTCCACTTGGGAAAAAGTAGCGTCTGTTGATTCTCCATGGGTTGAGCGCTCCTCCAGCTGAGCTTTCCACTGAGCCATTCCTTGAACCTGGAGGCTCACCCGTTGAAACCAAGTCTTTACGGCAACTTGCAACGACGTGTCTTGTCTTCTTTTAGAAGCCTCCTCAAAGGCCGATAAGATTAGCCTGATTCGTAGAATTCTTTCTCTAACTTGATAAAGCAGCTGTCCCTGCTCTTGAGGTCCTTGGGGTTGTTGAAACAGTTGTTCTTTTAATCGCTCCATAGAGCTGAAGAATCCCTGTGCGTATCCGGCTGCGGACCTCTTCCACACAGCTGGATCGATGGTTTCCTTGGTTACTCCCATCCTGTGTATGTCTTCCCAGGCAGCTTCTGATAAATCAAACGGGAGTCCGGGTCCGGGGAAGTTCCATTGCGACTCGACAATAGACTTCAGTTCTTCCCTTGTGTATCCCGCATAACTATCTTTAGTGGATCGCTTATTTCTCGCCCAATCGATCTGGTGTTCTTCCACCGCAATCAATAACCTAGTGAGGACGGCTGCAGGAAGGATGAGAAGGGGGTCCGAATAAACTGCACCTGTCATCTTTGCGCCGTGCTCGGGTGTCAGCTCTACAGTATCTGCATTACTGGAGCTGTCGGGCCGCTGATAAATAAGTTCTTGGCTCACGGGTTGCTGCTGTTCTGCTGCTTCTTGGTCCCGCTTGACCTGAGCTCGAGTGCCTATGATAGACCTACGATGTTGGACCAGCCTAGGGTCTGATATTACTACGGGAGGGATGATCTTTCTTACAGTAGGAGGTGAGTTGAACTTCGGTCCTACTCGTTCCACACTCCTGTCTGGGTCACAGATGGTTGTATCTAGGAGACTGTCCGACAGGTTTTGCTTTGTGTCAGACATATTTGTTTGCACAGTTGAATGCCTACTGCTATATTACAGTTTAAGCAAGTCTAGTAATTCAGTATCACTGTTAGCCTAGTAATTAATTACCGATACTGCTACTCAGTGTAGCGTGATATATATATAATATATTAGAATACCGGTATGCTTATAGTATATATAAGTATTATTACAGACTAGGTTTGTCACAGAATACCGGTAGGTAATTTCAGCACAAATATATATAAATATATAATAGGCCTATCGTGAATACCGGTATGCAGCTTACACTTATAGTATATATAAGTATAATTATGAACTAGAATTAATTACAGAATACCGGTATAATTTCAGCCTAAAATTTATAGAAATAAATATAATAAGCCTATTGTAAATACCGGTATGTCAATTATTTTAGAATAACTGAATTTCTGAATTTTAGGGTTACTTGGTTACTTTAACTTACTTTATTACCGTTATTTAAGCAGTAGTCCAACTGATATTTAGACCTAATTGTTGTATGACAGGCGTACTATTTTATAAATCAGTTTGAGTTGATTTATAATATATATACCCGTTAAAATGGGTTTTTGTCAATATTTGAAATAAATGTTATTATTTCTGGGGAAGTCACTAAACAGAAGCTGTGCGCTCTCAGTGAAGTGCTACTTGTTAGACTCTAAAACAAATAATTCTAATTTACCTAAGTTACTTAATACTGCAAATTACATACAATTCGGGGTGAGATTACAATCTCTAAATAAACACAAAAAATTTACAAGTACGAATTTTTAGGGTAATTTTACAAGAAGTCTACTAACCAGCCTAACAAAGGGTTAGAATATCTGGTTATTACAAAGGACAGGGTACTACGGTATTTGAAAATAATAAGTAGTAGTAAATATACTGCGTTGTCCAGATAGGAAAATACCACCGTCTGACGACTTATAGCCGTATCGCTATAAGTACTACGTTATGTATCACGGAGTGTTCCTACCTAGAAGTTAATTACCGCAGTCTACCAGAACCAACGTGCCTATTAACCACTTTACAACACAAATATACTGCCTACACACTAATCACCTTCGGAAAGTACTGTACACTAAACCCTAAATTAGGTACAAGTACTTATACAACAAATAATTAGTAGTTAAAATACTTGAACAGCTAAAAGAACCACGGTATCTGCCGGAGTGACCAAAGCACAAAATCTCCAGTCTTTACCTACGCCAAGCAGCCCTGATGTAGTACCGGGGTTAGTTTAACTATAACGGTATATATAACAAGCACAATTACTGTAGGAATAAACTTGGGGATATGAATGTTGCGAATAATAGCATAAACTCTGAATAATAAATATTACGCTACGCGTACAGACTACTCAAACAAAATGCAGACCAAATACTGACAGACTACTATCAAGCCCAAACAAACTATGGTATATGCAGACTCCGAAATGGTTAGTTAGTATGCGTTCTAACCGAGTAGTACGACTTATTCTTTCGATGGGGATTTACCTTACAGCTCTGGCTGCCCCTACTTTCCTAACCGGCACCTTATCGGACATACACTCTACACACACCGAAATCTCTCAAGACCTAACAACAGCCAGACAAAATCCAGCCTACAAATTATCTAAATAAGAAATATTACGCTACCCGTACAAACTACACAAACAAAGTACAGACCAAACGCTGACAGACTACTATCAAGCCTAAATACACTACAGTATATGCAGACTCCGAAATGGTTAGTTAGTATGCGTTCTAACCGAGTAGTACGACTTATTCTTTCGAGGGGGTTCACCTCACAGCACTGGCAGCCCCTACTTTCCTAACTAGTACTTTTTCGGACATATGCTCTACACACACTACAGTCTCTTCAGACTTAACAACAGTCAGACAACAGTCCAGCCTACAAATTGTCTGTACAATCTGAGCAGGCTTACATGCCTTCTGCTCAATATTAGCCTACAAATAAATAAAACTGACAGAAATAGGCCTAAGTAAAATCCCAATAAAAACCAGGCGTCCCCGATTAATTATTAAGACCTACTGGTATATAATAATCAAAATCGAATAATACTGCTGTACCTGTACTGCTGTAGGTACCGGTCCGGGTGGTTAGGTAGTCAGGCCTACTGGGTACCGGTTGCCGGTACTTCAGCTTTATTGCCTACTGCAATACAGAAGCAATATCCGTTATTGTTCGCGCTTTCAGACCTTTAGCAGTTTAACCTGCCAAATTGGGATGTCTTTTAGATGATAGATCGTCTTTAGCCTATGACAAGTATTTGATACACTACATTAGCCGAAGCCAGTCTATGCGCGATCATTCACCCGCTGGATATACCCGGGAGACTGGATTCGGAAGCCTCACCGTATTGCGGGGTAGGCCTACTGTATTATTCGACTGATCGTAATATATAATCTCTGACAAATATTATTCACTTTCGGGAAATATTAACAGTTCCTTTAGGATGTGGCGCTCTAAATATGTAAACAGAGTTATGACTTAAACTAGACACAACGGGATGGCTATAGATTCACGTATATGGCGCATTCTTTAGGAGATGCTTTGTTATCAGTCACAATCATACACAATACTGCACAATGCTGCACACTGATCTGCCGACCTTCACTAATTTTAGTCACATATAAAGAGAACAACAGACAATACATGTAGGGCCTATAAAATAGCATTAGATTCACTTCAAACCATTTAATGTAAGTCGCAATCGTTATATGTAACCGGTCTCTCTAACCTTTAGTATATCAAGAAGATTGGGGTGTCTGATTATTTATCAGTATTCCAAATATAATATTCCATTAACAAATATAATGAATAACCGACAGTAAATAGCAGTACAAAGTTTAAGGTATGAATGGTTATGAATGCAGATATGTGATCAATGAGATATGATATGTTATGTATGGATTGATATGATAACGGATATACGTTCTATAATTAAGCCTACTAATGTTGGGCTAAAGACTGAAACACGGAGGTTCCAAAGCCGGTGTTGTAGGCTGTGGACAAAATCACATACTGACTCAACTCCAAGAGTTTCTATATACAATCTCCAACACAGAGGCAAAAAACGCTCTGATTGGTCGACCGAACAAAGAAGGAACAGAGAACAAAGAACAAGCTCCACGTGTACAGCATCAGCTGTTAGCCGTCGTCATGGTAGCTACACTGTTTACAGAGGATTTGGCGTATTGCGTCATAGAATTGCGAATTATGTCCGCTAAAGTACACATACAGAAGAAATGGCTTTTATGTCCTCTAAAACAACAGTACAGTAAGGACACGGCCTTTTATGCCGGTTAAACCAACTACAGAGTACTTTACGGGGAAAATAACCGGCTAATTACGCAAAAGCCTTTACAGTCACATTAGCGGACGCGGTGATGCATATTAACCACGACACAAATACCGGTTGGAATCCCTCGCCAACTCGGATCCCATCACAGTTTAAACCGACTTCGTTGTAATGAACATCCACAGTTAAAGACGAGAGTATTAGAAAAGGAAAGATGCCAACATGAGCGAACCAAGAACTCCCCAATGTTTGGAGAAGGGCGGAAGTCTGCCGCACACTCCCAGCGACAGGGAAGCAACGATTCGGGAGGCGGCAACGAGGTGGTACCCACCCACCACACCAGATTCGCCAAAGAACGACGGTTCGGTTGGAGAGAAGGAAGATGGACGGGTACTTGGTGACGAGGAATGCGAGTCGACACGGGATGAGAGTTGCGAGAAGAGCACTGGGGTCACCAGCCAACCAGTGGCTACAGGTGGCGACGGCCCACTAGAACGACAATGGTAGGGCCGACAGTGCCACGTCGAATGAGGAGGGGAGGTCAGGAAGTTCAGGAGGAGGACGTTGGGATGAGCGATCACGCAACAATGTGGATACATTGCCACGAGAAAGATCCTCAACGACGCCAAGAAAGGAGGAAAGGTAGATGAGCTCAAGTTAAGCCGCAAACTCGGTGAGTGCAATAAACATTTCCACTACTTATTCCGATTTGGGCAGGGCGAATTGTCGAATGACAGGGCAAGGGAGGTTGCCACAGAACTGTTTGAATTGTGGCGATTGGGGATAATGCTGTATGTATACATAGGGCCTTATCTGGTAGATGCACAGGGGATTAAGTTAGTGGGATGGGCGGGTTTGAACGACACCAAAGCCGAGGTAAACCCAGAGGATTTGGTGTCGTCCGTTAGTAAGACCACTCACTAGCAGGCATAATAAAAGTAGTAAAACCGCCAGGCGACGGGAGTCCGTCACAACTGAAAAGTCCACTACACCCTCCGTGAAAGCAAGAAGAGTGTTAGAGATAGATCTGCGTGTCAGCTAGACATGGTCACACTGGACCAAAGGGAGTTAGAGAGACAGTTGGATGAGGGGACTGCTCTGTTAGAAAGGGAAAGGGAGTTAGCGAGAGAATGTAAAGAGTGGGCCGAAAAGATGGCGAGAGACTATAGAGAACAGGAGGAGAAGGAAGCGAGTGAGCGTAGAGAACAGGAGGAGAATGAAGTGAGTGAGTGTAAAGAACAGGAGGAGAAGGAACTGAGTGAGTGTAAAAAAAAGGGAGGCGAGAGAGGTGAACCAGCGCAAAGAGAGAGATGCGAGGAAAGCTGAGAGGATTGAGAGGGAAAACATGCTATCCAACCAGAGTATTAGATAGGATAGAGAAAGAAGGAGGCTGGTAAGAGAATGCGGGATGATATGCATACCTGGTTGAGGGGGTTAATGCAGTATCAGGTAAGACTGAAACGCTGGTTAGAAATGCCAAAACTGTATTTATCAGAAAGTGAGGCTGGTTTGGGAAGTATTTATGAGGAACCAGGAGTAATGGAAACTTTTGTTAATACTCCACTTACTGGGACCGGACAGCAAACACAAAACTGGTGCGACCGGACAGATGGGGGGGGGGGGGGGGGTCTAATAACATTTAATGAGAACGTTAATACTAATAATACCATAGTTGATAATCCTAATAATAACGAGGGCACTCTTCTTACATGTAATAATGTTTTGGTGAATAATAATAATGTTAATGCGGTACAGTAAATAATTTAAATAATTTAAATAATAATAATAATATAATAAATAATGATAGTGAAAGTAATAATGGTATAATTAATATAAACAACAATGAAGTAAATAATTTGCCTGACAGAGGCCTACAAAGCCGCGTAGAAATGCAGAAGGAGACGCAGGCGAATGAACCCAGGGAAAACAGAAGCGATGTGTCAACTGGAAGAGAGCGTAGGGAGAGAGATGAAGGGGGTGCAACCAGAAGTGATCGGTGGGGGGGGGGGGGGCTATGGGTACCCCACCACAACCAGCTAGTGATGAGAGGGGGGGGGGGGGGGCAATGAATGCCCCACAGATGTTGGTGGGGAATGCATGCGGTGAGTCAAGTGAACCAAGGCTCCCAACAAAAGAGGATAATAGAGGGTCAGCGAGTATCTATGGGGCCATACAACCGGAAAGGGGAAGAAGCATTCGCACCTCAAACGGCCAAATGAGGGAACGTCGAACCCATTCGGAAGATGGAAGGAGAGCAGTAGGGTTCATCCATGAGGTCGATACGAGATCTCATGAACGTAGATATGATGCCGGGGAGTAAAGGTCGTGAGGAGGACGATAGGGATACACGAGGAAATGTTGCTACAGGCAACCAGAGGTGCCGAGATAGGACGGACAGCTAACTGTCGATAGTTGTAGTGGAGGGAGAGAATCGTGGGGTTGTAAATTGGGATATTGCCATCACCCTGAAGGAATGCAACCTGGCAACATTTACTGCACACCAGGAGAAGGGCATAGAGTATACTGGGATGAAGATGATGGGAGAAGAAGGGGTCAAAGGGAAACTTCCCACTGTAACGTAACTGCCGATCAACGATATGGTAGTTGCGGGGAGGACTTCTCGGAATATTCAAGAAGATTAAATCTGGAGGACCACTTTCAGACTGCAGGACATACTGTAGGTCTTACTGCACATACTATAGGCCATGCTGGGAGAGATAGTGTTGGTTATAGGGTAATGCGAATGCCGGGATTAGATCCGGAAGTCGCGGCTTACATACTGGTGAGTAGGGAACAACCCGTTAGGCCTATACTGGTACCTGCACGCCAGTATGACTATAATATGGAAAGATATAATATATACCCAGGGGAGGGGGGTGGGGGTATTGCAGATAAGTGTATGGGTCCCAATATAATGACATCTACCCCAGTACAGAATATAATACCAGTTTTACAAATTGCAACCCCCTCAGATCCAAAGAAATCATGCGACACTGAGATATGGAGGGGACCATTGCCCCAATGATATATCAAACTCAAGGAAAGTCAATGAACCCTGTAAAAGCTTTTGCGGATATAACCAGTCATTTTCTCCGCAATATACCGTGTAGGTGTTTTAGCGGACATAACAAGCCATTTTCTCCGCAATGTACCGTGTGGGTGTTTTAGCGGACATAACAAGCCATTTTCTGCCGCAATGCGCCTAATACTCTAAAAGACTGGAACTCAGATGACGAAATCTGTCAGCTGATTTACTGTAAACGTGGAACATCTCTTTGTTCAGCTCGCTCAGCTCAGCCAATCAGAGCGATTTTCATTTTATCTTGTACAGAGGCCTACGGAAAACCGCGCAATGCATTACGGTTTTTGTTTACCTTTCTGAGCCTCAGAACATCGGCTTGGAAATTATTTCTGTGCTTCTGTAGAAGTTTCAGACTTTGGCCAACATTAGACGGCTTTGATTATAAGAACGTAAATCTATTATCTGCACTGAGCACACTGTCACTGCAACCATACACTGGTACTGCATACGCATACCATACACCGCATTATTTTACTTCTGTTTACTGTCTGTTATTAATTGTTATATGTTGATGGATATGTTGTTATATTTGGAGAATACCGATAAATAATCATAAAACCCCCAATCTTCTTGATTACTGAAGGTAAGAGGGACCGGTTACCTGTAGCAATTGCGACTTACATTATAGTGGTTTTAGTGTGAATTAAATGCTATTTCATAATCCCTACATGTGTCAGTTGCTATCCTCCTTATATATGATCAAATTCAGTGACGGTCGGCAGATCAGTGTGCAGCAGTGTGAAGTCGTATGCAGTAGTGTGACAGATAATAAAGCATCTCCTAAAGAATGCGCTATTTACGAAAATCAGTAGCCATCTCGTTGTGTTTAGTATAAGTCATAACTCTGTTTTATACTTAAAGCGCCACGTCCTAAAGGAACTGTTAATATTTCCCCGAAAGTGAATAATATTGTCAGAGATTATATAGTAACGATCAATCGAATAATACAGTAGGTCTGCAACGCAATAACTTCAAAGCACCCGAATCCAGTCTCCCTTAACTGTGGGTGAATGATCGCGCATAGACTGGCTTCGGCTAATGTTACTTCATGTGCACTAAATACTTGTTATAGGCTAAAGTCGATTTATAAACAAGAGGACACCTAAAATTGGCAGGTTAAACTGCTAAAGGTCTGAAAGCGCGAACAATAATAGATTTTTAGTTTCTTTATTGCACCGTAGGCAATAAAGTCGAATGTACCGGTCGGACGGTAACCTGTAGGCCTAACTACCTAACCACCCGAACCGGTACTTACCGGTACCAGTATTATTTCGATTGTGATATTGTATATTGGTAGGCTGTTTAAGAGATTAGGGACTGTACACCCCTTGTTTCTTTTAGAGCTTATTTATTTCTGTCAGTTTTATTTATCTGTAAGTGTAATATTGAGCAGAAGGCGTGTAAGCCCGCTCAAATTGTACAAATAATTTGTAGGCTGGATTGTTGTCTGACTGTTGTTAAGTCTGAAGAGATTGCAGTGTGTGTAGAGTGTATGTCCGATAAAGTACTAGTTAGGAAGGTGGGGGCATCCAGTGCTGTAAGGTAAATCCCCCCCGAAAGAATAAGTCGTACTACTCGGTTAGAACGCATACTAACTAACCATTTCGGAGTCTGCATATACTGTAGTTTATTTAGGCTTGATAGTAGTCTGCCAGCGTTTGGTCTGTATTTTGTTTGTGTAGTCTGCACGGGTAGCGTATTTATTTATTATTCAGAGTCTATGCGAGTATTCGCAACTTACATACCCCTAAGTTTATTCCTACAGTAATTGTGCTTGTTATACATACCGTTATAGTTAAATTAACCCCGGTACTACATCAGGGCTGCTTGGCGTAGGTAAAGACTGGTGATTTTATGCTCTAGTCACTCCAGCAGATACCGTGGTTCTTTTAGCTGTACAAGTATATTTAACTGCTGGTTATTTGTTGTATAAGTACTTGTACCTAATTTAGGGTTTAGTGTACAGTACTTTCCGAAGGTAATTGGTGTGTAGGCAGTATATTTGTGTTGTAAAGTGGTTAATAGGCACGTTAGCTCTGGTTGGCTGCGGTAATTAACTTCTAGGTAAGGACACTCCGGGTACATAACGTAGTACTTATAGAGCTGTAGAGCTAAAGACTATAAGTCGTCAGACGGTGGTATTTTCTTATCTGGACAACGCAATTTATTTACTACTGCTTAATTATTTTCAAATACCGTAGTATCCTGTCCGTTTGTAATAACCAGAAATTCTAACTCCTTGTTAGGCTGGTTTGTAGATTTCCTGTAAAATTACCCTAAAATTTGTACGTGTAACTTTTGGTGTTTATTTAGAAATTGTAATCCTACACAGTAATTGTACGTAATTTGTAGTAATAAGTAACTTAGTAAAGTAGAATTATTTGTTTTAGTGTCTAACAGGTAGCACTCCACTGAGAGCGTTCAGCGTCTGTGTAGTGACACCTTACTTGGAAATAATAACATTTATTTCAAATATTGTCAAAAACCCATTATACGGGTATATATATATTATAAATCAACTCAAACCGATTTATAAAATAGTAGGCCTGTCATACATCAATTAGGTCTTAATATCAGTTGGACTACTGCTTAATAACAGTAATAAAGTAAAGGAAAGTAACCCTAAAATTCAGAAATTTAGGCATCGTAAAATAATTGACATTACCGGTATTTACGATAGGCTTATTATATTTATTTCTATAAATTTAAGCTGAAATTATATACCGGTATTCTGTAATTAATCTCTAGTCTATAATCATACTTATATATACTATAAGTGTATGCTGTATACCGGTATTTACGGTAGGCTTATTATATATATTTCTATATATTTATGCTGAAATTATATACCGGTATTCTGTGACTAAATCCTAGTCTGTAATAATACTTATATATATACTATAAGTGTATACCGGTATTCTAATATATTATATATATATCGCGTTACACTGAGTAACGGTATCGGTAATTAATTACTAGGCTTACAGTTGATACTGAATTACTAGACTTGCTTTAACTGTCGTTTATAGTAGTAGGCATTCAACTGTACAATCAAACATGGCTGACACAAAGCAAACTCTGTCAGATAGTCTCCTAGAAAGAACAGTCTGCGACTCCGACAGGAGTGCCGAACATTTGAGACCAAAGTCCAAGTCCCCTCCTACTGTAAGAAAGGTCATCCCTCCAGTAGTAGTATCAGATCCTAGGCTAGTAAAGCACCGTAGGTCTATCATAGGCACTCGGGCTCAAGTCAAGCGGGACCAAGAGGCAGCTGTTAAACAGCAGCAACACCCGAACCGAGAACTTATTTCTCAGCAGCCCGATAGCTCCAGTAGTTCAGATACTGTAGAGTTGACACCCGAGCGCGGAGCAAAGATGGCAGAAGCAGTTTATTCGGATCCACTTCTCATTCTTCCTGAAGCCGTACTCACTAGGGTATTGATTGCGGTGGAGGAACATCAAATCGATTGGGCGAGAAGTAAGCGATCGACCAAGGACAGTTATGCGGGATACACGAAGGAGGAACTGAAGTCTATTGTCGAGACGCAATGGAACTTCCCCGGACCCGGACTCCCGTTTAACTTATCGGAAGCTGCCTGGGAGGACTTATACAGGATGGGAGTGGTAAAGGACACTAGAGATCCAGCTGTGTGGAAGAGGTCAGCAGCAGGATATGTACAGGGATTCTTCAGCTCTTTGGAGCGATTAGAGGAACAACTGTTTCAACAACCCCAAGGACCTCAAGAGCAGGGAGAGCTGCTTTATCAAGTTCGAGAACGAATCCTAAGAATCAGACTAATCCTTTCGGCCTTTGAGGAAGCCTCGAAGAGAAGCCAAGACACGTCGTTGCAAGTTGCCGTAAAGACTTGGTTCCAACGGGCGAGTCTTAAAGTCCAAGGAACGACCCAATGGAAAATTCAGCTAACTGAGCGCTCAACCCACGGAGAATCAACAGACGCTACCTTTTCTCAAGTGGAAAGCGAAGCGACATCGGAGAAACCTCAGAAGAAGGATGCTATTGACATCTATCTGTCGGACTATCAACGATTTATAGGTAACAAAGAGCTAAGGAGACGGCTAGCTGGACTTCACCCTAATAGTGAGGGAGCCAAATTTGTGTTAGACTCATTAGATGCGGAAATGTTAGCCGCAGTGCAGGCTAAATTTGATGAAAGCATCCTCATCGCTAGGGAATAGGAGGAACAATTAAAGAAAAAACGGATAGAAGACAGATTGGCAGCAGCAGCGGCAGCGGCAGAAGTTGAAAGAAAAGCGGCAGTGGCAGCAGCAGCGGCAGAGGCTGAAAGAAAAGCGGCAGCTGCAGCGGCAGAGGCTGAAAGAAAAGCGACAACGGCAGCGGCAGCGGCAGAAGCGGAAAGAAAAGCGGCAGCGGCAACGGCAGTGGCAGAGGCAGAAGCTGAAAGAAAAGTAGCAGCGGCTGAAGCGGAAAGAAAAGCGGCAGAGGCAGTGGCAGAAGCAGAACGGAGGGTGTCTGAAGAGACAACCCAACTAGAGTTGGAAAATCTTCAAGAGAAGCAAGACTACATGGATAAACAGAGAACAGCTAGTCAGATGCAGATGATAAGTCGATCTACTCCCAAGAGACAGGGATTTATATCATCTGATGAAGGCGATACAACAGATCCTGAAGGCGGAGGAAATAGATCTCGTTCCAGCAGACGTAGAAGAACGCCCCACCGTCAGAAATTGCCTAATTTGCCCCCAGCTGTGAGAAGGCAACTAGCTAGTGCAGACTTAGGTAGTACAGAACACACAGACCAAATTATTATAGTAGAAAGACTCCCTACTATGTTGGCGGCACCCGCTTCGGCGGTAGAGTGGGTGGATGAGCGACGGCGGGGGATGGATCTCCTGCTCGGACAAATGGAGGAACATCGGGCACGTTCCTCCCAACAGGTCCGGGAGTTGGAAGGGATTGTTCAGCAGTTAAAGGGAACAGTAAGAGAGGGAGGTTAGAACTGCAAGAAGTGCAGCAGAGTATCGCGTTAGAACGCGATAAATTAGTAAATATACAAAGGGGTATACCACCACCCCCTGTAACAATGTGTCAACCTGTTAGGTCTGAAGTATTTCATGCGCAACGTGTGGAGCCTACACGCATCTATACTGCTAGTGAAGTAGAAACTCCTATAGTAAACCCTATCAAGGATAATTATAAACCTGTTGATAATGATATTCCATATAGACCTGATCATAATCCGAGAAATTTATATACCGATAACTCGATATTAAATAATACGATGGCCCAAGAAAGTTTTACGCGTCAAATGGCTAGAACCGAAGCCCGTCAAGTGGTAAAGGTGGGAGAGATCGTCAAATTCAATGGAGATGAGATGAAATGGTTACCTTTTAATGAATATTATAAAGATAACATACAGAGCTCTGTACTATCTAACGGAGAGAAACTTAGATTCCTCATCGAGTGCTTGGAAGGACCTCCCAAGTTAATGGCGATAAAATGTTTATTGGACATCCAGATGGATTAAGACAAGTTTGGGATACACTAAACATCAGGTATGGTAATAGGACTAACATAGCTAGGTATTTGTATGCGAAATTAGTAGCGCCCCGAAAGTTCCTTAGCAGCGGGATTATAGAGTTTTCTGATGAGATCCAGGAGATCTGTAGACAGCTAGATTGGCTAGGTAAGTCTCATGAATATCAGAGTTCCATGGTTGTTGGAGCCGTAGCATCTACTTTGCCGAAGGGTGGAGTAGGTACGCGTTGGGACAAGAGAGTGCTCTATATGATGGACCAGCAACAAAGAGACCCTACCATGGCTGATCTCATGTCATTCTTAAATGGAGAGGTAAGATTACAGCTCCTAAAGCAGTCCCGAGAGAAGACACCGGAAAATAAGGTAATTGAAAAACCCGTTTCTAGGAGAAAGGTCACCCCAGTGTGTTATACAGATGACGGCGAAAGCCAAACCTCTCAAGAGGAGAACAGCGGGAAAGACACCGAAAGATCTTACTATGTCAACAAAGCACCTAAAGACATAAGTAAATTTAAGTCTCGAACCAGTGACAGGAGAGAACAGGTAACAAAAACTCCTCCAAAGCTCCTAAGATAATTCATGGAAGAAAGCCCGAGGAAAGAACGAGTGTGCACAACACTACCCAAGGTAAAGTAAGTAACATCAAACCAAAATGTGCATTGTGCGACAGGCCCCATCGTTTAAGTGTGTGTGATGAATTCTTAAAGAAATCCTTTAAGGATAGACGCGATGTCATGTGGGATAAGCAGTTGTGTTATAATTGTCTCAGACAAGGACACCAACGGCGAACCTGTTACTCCAACGCGAGGTGTGCTAAGTGCGGCGCGAAACATCATATCTTGCTGCACACCGAATTTGAAAGAACCAGCCCGAGTCAGGTAAGTGAGTCCGAACTACATGTCCAATTCAGTGATGTGAACGACACTGACCACAGTTCTGAGATGGAAGGATTTTACACGGACGAATTCTCCGACGAAAACGAATCCTGTTATATGATAAACACCGCGGTGTATCGAGCGCTTACGTATGAGACTGAAACCGATAACGAAGCGCACCCGACTATTCCTGACCGACAACCATCTTGGAAAGCGCCAACTTCCAACGTCGGAATCCGGGAATTCCCCGTAGTTCAGCTGAGAGTCCATGGATCAGGTAAGAGTTTTATAGTCAACGCCCTCCTGGACTCCGGCAGCACAGGAACATTCATCGACAAAGAACTAGCCGAAGACATCTTTGCTGGACAACCCAAGTTCCGAACTAAGTTGAACCTTTCAGGAATTATGCAGGTTTGGAAATCTACAGTAGCTACAGACTACTATGTAGGCGCGTTGTCCACTCCCCAGGACGAACTAGGAGAACATAGCATAAGGTCAGTAAAAATGGTGGCGATAAAGAACTTTGCTACCAGCCAAGTAGAACCTTACAACTGGGATGAAGACGATTTTACCCAGCAACATAATATCCCTAGATTCAACACCGACTACCCAGGGGTGCAAATATTGATCGGCCAAAATGCGCATGAGGCGCTTGAGACATTAGAGAAACGGCCTGCTCGACTGCAACCATTGCAAACCTATGCGGGAAGAACTAGAGTAGGTTGGTACTTCACTGGACCTTCCCGTAGAACACTCATGGAAAGATTACCTACCGAACAAATACATCAGGTGAGTGAATGGGAAGAAGAAATCAGTGAGGGAGAGATCACACCTGAGGGAACACCATACTCCTCAGATAACGACGATATTACCCAATTATTTGACGAGGAAAATACAATCGACCTCCTCACCGAAAGTGAAGCTTGGAGAAACCAAGTGCACCTGTGCCATCTCATCAATCATGGCGGACAATTAGACTACAATGACGAGCTAAATGAGGTGATAGATCGACACAATGCTAAGATTCGCGATGAACACGCCGTACGATTCTTTACTCAAGAAGCTGTAGAGCCTAATTCCTACGACAAAGCACTATCGGTCGAGGAGGAAAGAGCCAAGCAGATCCAGGAAACGACTACACGTTTTCTTAAAGATCAAGGTAGGTATGAGATTGGTCTGCCATTCCGACGGCGAGAACCCAACTTTATAAATAACCGACCCTTGGCGGAGAAGAGAATCGTGCAACTACATCGGCACCTTACGGCCAATGCTTCAGCTAAAGAGATGTATAGGACCCAGCTGAAGAAATTCATCGATAAGGGATACGCGGAGCGAGTACCGGAAGAAACACCCATAACTGAGAGAACGTATTATCTAACACATCATTACGTTCCCAAACCCGGTAAACCCAACGAAGTCCGGGTAGTATTTGACGGCTCCGCCCTTTACATGGGCCAATCCCTTAACTCTGAGTTGTTGCCGGGACCCAACTTACTCCAATCCTTGTTGGGAATACTCTTAAGATTACGGCAATATTCGATCGCCTTCGCCTCGGATATAGAGGGCATGTTCTTACAAGTTAAGGCGCTGGATAGGGATCGAGACAGCCTACGATTTCTGTGGTGGCCTGAAGGAGACCTCAACCAAAAACCGGTGGAGTACTGGATGACCATCCAGGCTTTCGGGATCATCTCGAGCCCCTCGAACGCTTGTTCAGTAGTGCGCACCACTGCTGATGACAACCGAGACGCCTTCTCTAAAGCGGTTATCGACAACATCAAACGGGATATATACATGGACGATAATTTAAAGTCCCTCCCATCGGTGGAAGAAGCCATTGATGTTGCCAAGGGAACGGTAGAGTGCTTGAAACGCGGTGGATTTCGACTAACTAAATTCACAAGTAACTCCCATGAGTTTCTGGAATCGATCCCGGTAGAAGACCGAGGAGTTAAAGATCTGGACCTAATCAAGGACGATCTTCCAGAAACCAAGACGCTTGGTTTGAAATGGGACACGGAGAGAGATATCCTGTTTTTCCAGCTAAAACAGCGAGATAATCCAGTTCGAACTAAACGGATTTGTCTAAGTATCCTGAGCACTTATTTCGATCCATTGGGATTTATTAGCCCAGTTATATTGGTTGCTCGGAGCTTAGTGCAACAAATGTGGCTTGAAAACCACTCGTGGGACGATCCACTTAAGGGAGAACTACTAAAGAAGTGGATGAAATGGGAAGATTCTCTACCATCCATCGAGAACTTTACGATTTCCCGTTCCTATTTTGGTCACGTTCTCCCCACGTATTCCTATCAACTCCATGTGTTTGGAGACGCCAGCGATATGGGAATAGGTATAGTAGCCTACCTGAGGGTTGAAACTCCGGATGGAATTAAAGTTGCCTTGGTTACCTCTAAGGCCTTGATAAACAACAAGCTACGAGTTCCTCGAGCGGAGTTAAAGGCGGCTCTATACGCTACAGCCATCGGCCGGAATGTAACAGAACAGATCGACTATCCACTGGAGAAAACTGTCTATTGGACTGATGCTTTACTCGTTTTGGAGTATATAACCAATGAAGTCTGTCAGTTCAGCGTCTTCGTTACCAACAGAGTAGCCATTATACTTAGTCGCACTAATGTAGATCAATGGAGACATTGCCCTGGGACGATTAATCCAGCCGACATCGCCTCCAGAGGAGCAACTCCTCAAGAACTGATAGATACTCCGGACTGGTTAGGTGGACCCGACTTCCTAAGTAAAGAAGAAGATGAATGGCCTCCTCATCTTACCACGGCTGAGATTAGACAAGCCAAGGGAGCGGAGAAAGTCAAACCTAAAACCCGGACGAGTAAATCGAAGTTATTTAAACCCGTGATAGATCTGTCTGTACTACACATTTCCGGAGACGACGCTGTGGATCTAAACTCCCCCGCCACAAATAAATCTGTTGTGGAAATTAGAGAAAGAGACTGGAAATCTGGAACACCAGACGTCTCGCAGGGACTCTCACCTCTCCTGCAGAGAGCGATAAATCACTATAGCTCCTGGAATCGGCTTTGTAAGGCCGTCGTGTATTTGAAGCGATGCTTCCATCATCACTACTCCAGGACAAAGATCGCTAGTGATACCGCTCCACTGACATCTGCACAGGTCCATGCTATTAAAGATCTTCCCAAATACAAGATATCAGATAGGTTTCTGACGGAGAAGATCAGTTACCAGGAGCATGAAGAAACCAATAAGCAGATACTGAGACTCCTGCAATGCTATGAAGATTCCGAGAAGTATTTCCTGTTGTTGAGAAATCCACAGATGCGCTTAAGGGATCGTTTCTCTAGCACAATGATAGATGGGTTAATACGTGTTGGAGGGAGACTAACTAATGCTCCATTATCCTTTGACACTAAGTTTCCCATACTCATTAGAAATCTTGAAATACAAATCAAGATGATTGTAGATGTTCACAGTAAGCTTTACCATGCTGGTAGAGAACGAGTTCTTAGCGAAATTCGAACTCGCTATTATTTCCATAAACCCCGTAGAGCTCTGAACCAAGTTCTTAGGAACTGTATACCCTGTAGGAAAGCATTCAGTAGGCCTTTAACACAGCGAGAGGCAGAATTACCTAGGGAACGAGTAAGCTTCTATGAACCACCCTTTACTAATACCGGTGTGGATTTATTTGGCCCTATTGAAGTATATCGTGCTAGGACTATAGTCAAGCGATGGTGTGTCATCTTTGTCTGTATGACTTGTAGAGCGATCCATCTAGATATGGTGAACGATCTATCTACCAACAGCTTCATACTGAGTTTACGCCGACAGATCGCTCGCTTTGGAACTAGCAACACGATGAGATCTGATAAGGGAACGAACTTCATTGGTGCCAATAATGAGATCAAGGCTTACGTTAGAGATTGGAACCAAAGACAGGTGGACGATCAGCTAAGGGTAACAGCATCTAGCTGGACCTTCAACGCCGCCGACGCCCCTTGGTGGGGAGGAAGTTGGGAGAGATTAATAAGAAGCATGAAGACCGCATTTCACTTTATAGTGCCGTGCCGCGCGTATCTCACCGACGAACTTTTGCGGACGTTAATGGAAGAAATCGCCGCCTATCTTAACGAGAGACCGCTTAAGCCAGTCTCATCGAGTCCCGACTCCCTGGAAGCGCTAACACCCGCGCACTTCCTACTGAAGAAACCTGTAGCCATGCTCCCACGCTCGGAAATCACGGACGGAGACGAATACTGCCGACAAACTTGGCAACTTATGCAGTTATTATCCCGTCGTTTCGCTGACCATTTCGAAAAACATTATCTGCCTACGCTACAACTTCGAACCAAGTGGTTTGCGCGGCAAGAAAACGTCAGCGCCGGAGACATGGTCCTTATTGTGGAATCAGATCTTCCACGTAAGCGGTGGCAGACAGGTCGTATCATCGAGACTCATATCTCCGATGATGGTTTAGTGCGATCGGTAGAACTCGTCATCATGCGACGTAACTTTAAGAAACCTGGAATTGTATTCGAAACGCAGCAACTCAATCGCCCAGTTGGTCGTTTATGTTTACTGGAAAGAGACAGAGAACTATCCGGAAACTATGGAAGGCAAGATACTCTTCCCACGACCACCTCCCTCATCCAACAAACATCTAGGTGCTACGTGGAAATCAGAATGGGTTCCGTAAAGGTCGTGGGACCATGGAGCCCATTTTGGCACTTAGAAGGATAATTGAAGAGTTATCAAAAAAGAAAGACAGGCATCTGGCTGTTATCTTTGTTGACTTCTTCAAGGCCTTTGATTCAGTCTCTCGCTCACGTATGTTCAGCATACTTTCATTATATGGGATTCCTGATGAAATTATTGCAGCAATCAGATCAGTATACGATGGTTCGACAACATTTGTGTCTACTGTTGATGGTGACACAGAACCATTTGAAGTGTTATGGGGCGTCCTCCAAGGAGACACACTTGCACCATTCTTGTTCATTATTGTGGTTGACTATGTTCTACGCATGTCCTTAGATCATCATAATGATGATGGGGTGATGATAACTCCACCTACTGGCTCCAGAAGTCGAGGAAATCCTGCCAAGTACCTAACTGATCTAGACTTTGCTGATGACTTAGGAGTACTCTCAGAATCATTAGAGGGAGCCCAGCGGCTCCTCAGCTCATTAGAACATGCTGCTTCTAGTGTTGGTCTTTTTATTAACTCCAGAAAGACCAAAATTCTGACAGTTAACTTTGAAAGTCCTCAGCAAGTCTCTGATCGGATGAGCATAAGCTCAAAGGATGGTATGCTTGAGCATGTGGACGACTTCTGTTACCTGGGATCATGGATCCGGAAGTCAGGTGAGGACCTTCGAATACGTAAGGGAAAGGCATGGGCAGCCTTGAATAGGCTTTCCAGGATTTGGAAGTCACCTAGAATTAATCGAAAACTTAAGGTCCGATTATTCAGAGCAGCAGTAGTTCCAGTACTCCTCTACGGGAGTCCATGCTGGGCTCTAACTGCTGAGGACACCAAATCTCTGGATGGCACATTCACAAGAATGCTACGCCGGGTACATTGTGTCAAGTACAATGCACACATCTCCAACCAGACACTATATAACATTGGAGGTGTCTCATTGGTTCCCCCAAGCTTGACACTAGAACAAAATCGCCTCCGCTTTGCAGGACATTGCTTTCGCCGTGAGGACCAGCCAGTGCATAATCTTGTACTTTGGCAGCCTCATGGAGTGAATAAGCATGGTGGACAGCCCATGACTTTCTTGAGACGCATCTTAAAGGACACTGGCCTTAAAGATGCGGATGATCTAGCAAATGTCATGGGTGATAGGGAGTTGTGGCGGTGCAATTTTGTTGACAAGCCGGCACAGCATTCTTAAAAATGCAGCTGCAATGCAGCATGCCGATCCTAGTAGTAGTAGTAGTAGTAGGGACTCCCCAACGTAACAGCGTCTGGAGTGGGTGTGTGACTATATTATTTTATATTATTTTATATTTGTTTTTATTATTTGTATATTTATGTATGTATTATTATGTAATTTTATTATAATCGTTTTCTTTAATTTTATTTAGTAGAATGTTATTTTAGCGATTATTTAGAAGAATTAGTGCAATATATTCGCGTTTATTACTTAATTACTTATATTATATATATGTAGCGTAACGGCGAGAAATAATTCTTTTTCTCTTTCCTTACTGTCCGTATCATATTATCAATGCGTGACTACAGTAAGATGAAATATCCGTACTTATTAAAGTACAATAAAGCTCCTACTATACTCAAGTATTATTGGTAAGTAGAGTATTAGGAATGCAAAGTTCAGATCCTCGTGTCTCGGCTAAACCAAGCTCTGGGTAGACCTTGGAAACGACTTGCCTCTTCTCACTGACATTGCTTCTTGCAATATTGCTCTCATACCGTATATTAAATAATACATATAGTAGCGTGATGTCCCTTTAACAGTAGCGTACAACGCAAAATAAATCTGTTAAACCCCTTGACCATCTGTAATTCTAGTCGATTAAGATATCGTGGCACCCACCGATATACTTGAAAGACAAAACTCTAAAATCAGTGGTTAATGTCCCCAGACAAGTTCTGGAATAAATCGGTGCCCATCTTAAATATTACATAGTAAATATTTATAAAAATCTATTAAAACAAATGTTATAATAGAGTAAATGCATACAAATAAACTCTAAGGAGTTTGTAAACCAAGAAAATCTATAAATCAAAATCTGTTAAAATTTAGATCCTTTAAAATTCTAGTCGATTAAGATATCGTAGCACTTACCGATACTCTTAAAAAGACAAATTTCCTAGAATCAAGGATCCCAGTCCCCAGACATGCTCTGGAATAAAATTGTGCCTATTTAATATTAAATAATAAAATTTATGGGAATAAATTTAAATTCATATCCTCTCATGAATTTGATAAATTGTCATTTTATGCAATTTATAACATTCCCAAAATTCCATTAATTAATAGATCATGGGAGCGGAGATTCACCCTATTAAGTATATTAGCGTGAGAGAATCTCCAATATATAGTCAATATCCGATAAAATTCATAAAATCATGTATAAGGGGGAATATTGACAATTAAAGAATTGCTATTAAATAGCATCCCAGATCTGTATGCATGAGAATTACCCTAATTCTACTGCTAGCTTTCCATAATGTCACCATAGCAACAACCACGCTAGAATTAGAAGCGAGTTAAAAGAACAATAGAAAGCTTGCCCCATTGAATAGCATACGGAATAAATAGCGCACTGCTAGTATCCAAGGATACATAATAATAACGTGGCATTCTGGAAGGCACTTGACTAACGGACAAATGGCCCAAATGTGTACAATTTGTGACAGTTGTGTGGAATTTGTGCGTTTATAGGTGAATGTTGCTACTAAAGTGTGTTTACAGTAGCGAGTCGCAGTTGTGAAAGTTACCCTGCCTCTGTAGCAAGAACCTCCAGTAATTCTAAGCCCTTGGGACGGACAGTGGAGTGACTCGCGCTGGTTATTGTTGTCGTTGTGTAGCTACTACGTTGGCGAGAGGCACAGCGACAACAGTACATCAGCGTTGAGGATCTTGCGCTGTCCGGGGGCATTGAGGGGGAGGCAGCGACAACCGCTAGCCTACATATCATTAATTATAATATTGATAAACTCATATAGCAGCTATGACTGAGTTGATAGAAGATGATCTTGGTGTCAGGGAGCGATATACCCTACCATTGCAAGCGTTTGTTGATAGCTTAATACGCGGCGACGCTAGTCCAACTACTACGGAGGACGATGGCCATTATATTGAACCGCTAATGTCAAAGGAACAGCTCACGCGTGAATTGGACTATAGAAAATTCACCGCTCGCTATACGCATCGTAATGGTATGTATATGGACTTCTTAACTACTGGCCATCCTATCGATTTACATGATATGGACGATGTAGACACCGAAAGGGAAATGATCCTATTTAAATATCATACCCAGCGTAGTCGGAACGATAAACTGAGAATCAAACATGAAAATTCTATTTGAAACCAACTCGAAAAAGAAGACGTTAAAGAACCGGATAAGCGTAGTGACTTCAATGTATGTTTGGAATTCTTGAGAGAGACATTGTAAAACTGGAGAAAGATCACCCGCGTTTCCCCTACAAGACATGCGTCTTTGGTATTATTACAATGAATGCCCTAGACCCAACCAACACACGGAAAGACATAAACATCCGCGGAGACGTTGCGCTAAACACAGTTTTACTCGCTATATTTACGGGAGTTTCGAGCGAAACTTGTTCGACGTATCACCTACGCTCGCTCGATTCAAACGATCCTTAAATAAACTTATGATCGGAGTTCCGGAATACTCAGTCAGACCTCCTCATTCCCTGGTGAGACCTCAGACTCTTGATCCTAATAGTATGACGGATCCTCCTGAACTGTACTCATTGTTCAAAGATCTAGTGTTACCCGAACAATTAGTCGGTGGCACTCCGGTTGTGGGCTCCCTAGATATTCGCCCATCCTACCTAGCCGGATTGGGACGCGGACATTTAATATCACCGTTCAACCCGTATAATCGTCCCGGTTTAACCCGATACAACCTGTCACCGAGGTGGAGGAGAAAGTTGTACGCAACGCGTTAGACACTATTAGACAAAAGATCGGAAAAGGAACCTATGATTGTTTAGAGAAACGTAAATTGCAGCAGCAAGTCCAAGCGGTAAACAAATTAGCTTTATATCAGTTCGATCGGGAAATCCAGAACCTCTAAGAAGATATCGAACTTGGACGACCCTACTCTCTGAAAGAGTTTTGGACGAATGCTTCCAACGACAAGCGGAGGAAAATCAGCTCGAGGAGAAGCATATCGATTTCAACAGAGCCCGAGAACGCGAGTCGGAAAGAACCATCAAACCGAGGAAATTTCTCACTACACACGGTCCACCTACCGCTCTCGTGCAAACGACCCATCAGTGACCAGTAAGAGCTGCTGTCTTAAAACGCGCTCTCAAGGTTGTTCGACCTCGTTCCACTGAGGTTGATACCGATCAACCGGGTACCTCGATTGGCGGATACACCGACCGTAACCCTAAACCTTCTGATGCAATTGTATTACACCCTTCACCTAGGAGTTATAGCCCTCCTAGTAAAGTGGCTCGCCCCAAAGAGAAAAGGACTCTTGCTAGCCTCAAAAAACTGCGTAAACGCCGTTCGCGTAAGAAGGACTAACTGTTTAGAGTATTTTTATATTTTAGAAACTGTGATTTTTATATTTTATAGAATTAAATCCCATTTTCTGGGAGCGGTGTAAAAGCTTTTGCAGATATAACCAGTCATTTTCTCCGCAATATACCGTGTAGGTGTTTTAGCGGACATAACAAGCCATTTTCTCCGCAATGTACCATGTGGGTGTTTTAGCGGACATAACAAGCCATTTTCTGCCGCAATATGCCTAATACTCTAAAAGACTGGAACTCAGATGACGAAATCTGTCAGCTGATTTACTGTACACGTGGAGCCTCTCTTTGTTCAGGCTCGGCCAATCAGAGCGATTTTCATTTTATCTTGTACTAGGCCTATGGAAAACTGCGCAATGCATTACGGTTTTTGTTTACCTTTTCTGAGCCTCAGAACATCGGCTTTGAAATTCTTCTGTTCTTCGGTAGAAGTTTCAGACTTTGGCCAACATTAGACGGCTTTGATTATAAGAACATAAATCTATTATCTGCACTGTGCAACTGTGCAACAAACCATAACAAACTGGTCAAACTGCACTCACTCAATCCTATTCACCGCATTATTTTACTTCTATTTACTGTCTGTTATTAATTGTTATATGTTGATGGATATGTTGTTATATTTGGAGAATTCCGATAAATAATCATAAAACCCCAATCTTCTTGATTACTGAAGGTAAGAGGGACCGGTTACCGGTAGCAATTGCGACTTACATTATAGTGGTTTTAGTGTGAATTAAATGCTATTTCATAATCCCTACATGTGTCAGTTGCTATCCTCCTTATATATGGTCAAATTCAGTGACGGTCGGCAGATCAGTGTGCAGCAGTGTGAAGTCGTATGCAGCAGTGTGACAGATAATAAAGCATCTCCTAAAGAATGCGCTATTTACGAAAATCAGTAGCCATCTCATTGTGTTTAGTATAAGTCATAACTCTGATTTATACTTAAAGCGCCACGTCCTAAAGGAACTGTTAATATTTCCCCGAAAGTGAATAATATTGTCAGAGATTATATAGTAACGATCAATCGAATAATACAGTAGGTCTGCAACGCAATAACTTCAAAGCACCCGAATCCAGTCTCCCTTAACTGTGGGTGAATGATCGCGTATAGACTGGCTTCGGCTAATGTTACTTCATGTGCATTAAATAATTGTTATAGGCTAAAGTCGATTTATAAACAAGAGGACACCTAAAATTGGCAGGTTAAACTGCTAAAGGTCTGAAAGCGCGAACAAACCCAGGAGGCAAAGCATCGTCAGTGTGCTAGGAACCTACATCCGTACCATCGAATGCTTTAGAAATTCAGACTATGGGAATGGCAACATTCATCGACGCGTTAAAAACTAGAATAGAGTTACCACCAGCGAAAAAACTCGGGTGCACAATGTTAAATTATAATTATTAAATGTAATTATATATTTAATTATTAAATATAATTAAATTAAATTTGTGTTCGCCTTGGCAGTAAGTAGTCAGTAGCGTTAGTAAGAAGAGTTTGTGCTGATGGAAGCATGCCAGCTTCTCTGTAGTCAGGCAGATGCCGAGCAGGGCATTCCGCTGATCGTGCGGTAGTTTCAAATTCCAAAGATAGTTCCACGCCCAGGTCACCGGTAGTCAAAGCAGGTGGTGGATCTTTAGGGTGATCAAAAAGGAAACAGTTATTGCCAATATTTCAACCCAACATGTATTTAAATACAAATAACAGGCCTTCAACACTCAACAGGGCATAGCTCGTACATACAACTAACTACTGAAAACACTAAACACTACTTCCTATCAGCACTACTTAAACTATCAGACTAAAGATTGCACATATGTATCTATAACCAGGAAATGAAGTTCTGTTAAGATTCAGGAATGGGAAACGCGCCTTCACATGTGATATATGGTACAATGGTGAGGATGAACCGTTAAACCGGGATGAACCGGGAACCGCAAAGTTTGCGACATCCTGAAAAGAACAGGATTCAACTTGACGCAGAACCAGTCAAACTCCAAAGAATTCATGGAAGCCATAGGGGACAAACAGCCCAAAGAAAAATTGGATAAACCAATGACAGCAAAAGAGCACAGATTATGGCATACAAAAGAGTAGAATCACAGCAGAAACCTCTAGGGATCGTGTGGAACCGGGAGACGGACGAGTTGGAATACCAGCTAAGTCAGGAAGAGGGGCTATGTGTCATACATAGCGAGGATCTACGATCCACTAGGACTAGCATCGCCTTTATTAGTCACAGGGAAACAAATACTCAAGAAGGTTTAAAAGATGATGACTGGGATGCGGATGTTCTAATAGAAATAAGTAAACAATGGGAGAAATGGACAGGGAGCTTAGAAGATATGGGACTTTATAGTATGCCAAGTGTATACTTCCCGGATTGAGACATGGTTGATTTGGAGCTACATATGTTCTCCGATGCATCCCTGGAAGCATACGGTGCGGCGCTTTATTTGGTGCAGTGAAAGGGGACACATAAGCCCAGACTAGCGTTTAGTAAAGCAAGGTTGACGCCACCAGATTCAGTATCATTACCAAAACTCGAACTAACAGCTGTGAGGTTGGGAGCAAGGGCGACAGCATATTTGGTGGATACGATACCAAGTATAGTGGAGACACACTACTGGACGGATTCCATGGTGGTGTTAGGATGGCCGCATAATAAGAAGACACACTATCCCATATTCGTGGTGAACTGGGTGGATGAGATAAGAGTTACGACGGACTTGGACAAGTGGCACTACAGCCAACTGATGACAATCCGGTGGACTTGCTATTGAGAGGCGTAATATGCTACACTTTTTCGGGAAAGAAAGAATTGTGGCAGCATGGTCCACACTTCCTCAACAACAGATCGAGATGGCCACCAATGAGGAAGGTAGATCCAAAGGGAGAGTAGGTAGTAGTGGAGGATGAGGGAAACGAATCGGAGGGGGAGGAGATATTCAGCCAGTTAGCAAGAGAGATTACGGAGGCGCCATCACAATCTAAGATGATAGAGTCGAGCGATAACCCAAAGGATAGGCTACTCAGTTACAGCTCTAGCTGGTATAAGACGAAGAAGCTAGTGGAATATATAAGAGCTTATGGAGAATTCCTGAGGAGAGCTGGTACGAGTGGGAAATCCAAACCTACCATTAATCTGGAAGGACCAGCCAAAGTCGTAATACGATACTAGTAAGGGAAGGCATTCGCAGACGAAATTAAACCTATTAAGAATCAACAACGTCTTTGACATGACAGTAGGATCCACGCGCTGTTGCCGCAACTGGATGAGGATGGAATCCTGGTCATGAATTCCAGGGCGGCTAATAACACCAATTCAAATTCAAATTCAAATTCGTATATTTCTTTCACTTATAACTAAAACATACACGAATTGCACAAATTAATATAGTAAATATTGGCAGCAGAGGCGCAGGCAATAGCAGAGCTAGTGGAGCCAGGGCCAATGCGTAAGTCATAAGTGGGAGGAGGGGGGGGGGGGGTAGGAGGAGTGGGGGAGGAGGGGGGAGGGGTGGGGGGGTGCGTTTTGTTGCTCAGATTAGGGTGAATTTAATGAAGTGCTCATGGAGTACAGTATGCTGCAATTTAAGTAGTACCGAGGTGGATCATTTCAAACACAGGACGTTATGTCTTGAAAAATAAATGGGGTTATCGCATGGACGTTATGTCTTGAAAAATAAATGGTGTTATCGCATGGCGTATGTTGGAATAGAGTTATGTTATCAGAGATTTAAATATAATTTAGAATATGTCGTTTATATGCCAATGCCTTGGTTCCACCAAAGCCAGTAATAATCCCTAATAAGTCACCAATAGATCATCAAATACATCATATGGGATGCCCATAAGACCACAATTCACGGTAGTACTAAGGCGACCTTAAACGCGATCAGGAGAAAATACTGGGTAACTCAACTTAGGAAGATGGTGAAGGCGGTAGTGGGGCAATGCCAGACATGCTGGTGGATGAAGAAGGAGAGGGATGTGCAGGAGATGGCACCACTGCCAAACACTAGGGTGTGGCATCACAACCCACCATTCACACATAGTGGCATGGACATGTTAGGGCCAATAAAGATCAAGGTGATGCAGCATACTGAGAAACGCTACGGTAAAATCTTCGTATGCAATAACACAAGGGCCATGGTGATAGAACTGGCGCAGGACGCAATGGTGTCAGCATTTATCAATGCACTCGAAAGATTCGTGACCCATCAAGGAGGAACAGTCGAAGTGCTTTACTCCGATAATGGAACCAAATTTATTGGAGTGGAGAATGAGTTGGCGAAGGCCTTTGACATTTTGGAAGGAGAGGATGTTAAAGGAGCGACGAGGAGGCACCTGATTAGATGGGAAAGAAGGATGCCATACGCGCCACATATGCTGGGTTGCGTAGAACCTCTAGTTGGAAGCTCAAAGCAGCTGATGACCAAGCTCATGAATAATCATATGGTGACCAAGGATGTATTGAGGACGGTGCTGGCGAAGTGCGAGGGGATAATCAACAGCCGACCGCAGTATCCCGAGAACAATGATCCAGAGATGCTGGACGTTCTGACACCAGCACATCTTTTGATGGAGAGGCCAGCAAAGATAGACATGCGAAATATTGACCCAAATGATATAAACTCGCATCAGAGCTGGAAGGTAGTTAAAGCGATAGGTGCAGAGTATTGGACAAGGTGGATCCAAGAGTACTTGTAATGCTGCACAAAAGAAGCAAGTGGAGGAATAGTCAAACAAAGGGAGTATGGTGATTTAATAATCGTGACCGATGACACGATCATTGACAATCACTAGAGGCTAGCCAGGGTAGTCGAATGCTACTCTGGTGAGGACGGACAGATTAGATCCGTGGAGGTTAGAATCGGAGGAAAGATTGGGGCAAAGGATAGGAAGACGTACAGGAGGGTGGTAGGAAAGTGTTGCCTATTGGAGGGAATGCCCTAAGTTGTTGAGTCGTCCAATAAATTGGACTGAGGGGGGTGGGAATGAGGGCAAAACACCCTTCCCACGCGAATAAAGCACAGAAAATAATAAAATAACGTACATATTATTTAGGTTTAGATGAACATTACGTACGTCCAATGGGTACAAACGTACTAACGTATATACATAAGTGAGATGAGTACACCTGTACTAACGTACATAATATTTAGGAGTAGATGGACATAATTACGTACGCTCGATGCGTATGAATGTACTAACATACACATGTATGTCTGATGAGTACACCTGTACTAACGTACATAATAGGGTTGGTGACTCAAAAAAAAATTTCTATAAACACGTTCATAAAATGTAAAAAGGTGTGCTGATCACGAATCTGAAAACAGTTTTTAAATTCATCGAGTACCGGCTGAGATTGAGGGGTTTATACACAAGCGCGGGAAAATATTAGTTTAAACGCTCTGATTTACTGTACCACTTTGTCGCTCGGCAACGCTAACAACATTCACTAGCTAACAGCATACATTTTACTATTGTTTAATGTAGGCTAATTTTAGATATAAAGAATAAGATATTTATATTTTTAGTTTAACATGTAACGTTCATTGTTTAAGATTATTTTTATTCGTTTGTAGCGACACTGTAGGGGTCGTCTTCCTTGGATTATAGGCCTAGGCCTACTGTATTCACGAATGTTATTAAGGCTACAAGATTTGGACCTTATTCTTTCTGTAAAAATGCTTAAACCATCTCCACAGTTTTTTAATCCTGAAATTATTTCACATCGGATTTATACGCATTTATGATAATATCACAGTGTATTGCGATTATGTTCTAGAACACGATTGATAGCGATACACATACAGTATGTACTATGTTTGGTTATTTAGAGCAACGCATTTAGTCATATTAAACCCACACATAACCAATAAATACCAATAAATATTTAAAATTATTGAAACACCATGAGCAAGAAAGGAGAGTAAAAATAAATAGGAAATTGAAAGATAATAATGGTCCAAATTTATTGAACTCATCTGTGTTCGCACACAGCAACACAACATTGAAAAAGAACTTGAAAAAATAGTTTACCTGGATTTGTTCTACAGTACTTGAGTTCATGCAATTGGGAACAAAACACGTTCTTATTGAACGTTGATATTTCGCCACATTTGTGTTGCTGTCAGTGTGTGCGAAACTGCAAACACAGCTGATTGATAAAGTTGATACTTGACTTGATCAGGTCAGGTATTCTAGGTCATTGATCAAGAAAACTTGCCACCTCCATGCAGCATAAAGGAGGTGCCACCTGTAGCTGCATAGACCCTCTTACTAGGGCAAATCTGGTCCTGTAACTAGGACCCCCTTCGTTCTGGGATAAGGACGCCCTTGGTCCTGGATTAAGGACCCATATACTTGGCTGCAGGGGTATATGGCCTGGCCAGGCAGATGGTGATCTACCAATGGCTGGTCAGGAGTAGAGTGTTCTCATGTCCACTCTGAGTGCACTTCACTGCGACCTGCACCTGGCAGCAGGGGTACAGGGCATGACCCAGCAGATGAGCTGCACAGCCAATGGTGGGTCATGTGCGCCAGAGTAGATATGGGTGATGGGCCTCATATCTGACTCCAATGCGACACCCACCCTGTGGAATGGCAAACCAGGGTGTGGTATTTGCCCCGAGAGCTGACTCGGCAAAAAAGCACCCCCCAACCCCCACTATGGATTACATTAGTAATGCGGAGGTCCAGCCACTAGAGGCCAGTGGAATGACTGGACACAATCGGCCTCACAGGCGTCAGTTATCTCCTGACCGGCTGCCTGTCTCACCCCCCACTGGAGAGAGAGCGGCCAACAATTCTTTGAGTCCCTTTCCTGATGACCTTTCTGGCCCAAACCCTGGGTCACCACACCAGGGAGGCCAGATTGTGAGGGGGAGAGGGATTCTGGAGTTGGAGGCTACTCTCATGTTCCACCCCGACCAACAAAGCCATTGGTGAATCTGAGGCAAGTCACTAGACTAGCCTCAGTAAACACCCTAACACTCGGGTCCCCAATGCGACAAGGTGAGCTGACTGCCTTGGCAGATAAGCTTTCTCTTAGTGCAGTGGGTGTTCAAGAGCACCGAATGCAGACTGGACAGACTGATGAGGTTCTGATTAAGGACATGGGGGGCGGTTGGCGACTCGCCCTCGCTTCAGCAGATGATAGTGGCAATGGTGGAATTGGTCTATTGATGAATCCAACTGCACATGCAGCATTGGACAAAATAGACCAAATCTCTAACCGCATCATCCGTTGCCACTTCTCATGTTCTGGAAGACTGGCTAAGAAGTTTCCTAAGGTGGTTCTGATTGTGTGCTACTCTCCAACTAGTGTTGCCCCTGTAGAGGAGGTGGCAAATTTCTACCAGAATCTACAAGCAGCTACTGATGGAGTGGATCAGCATGCATTCTTAACATTCCTGGGAGACTTTAATGCAAGTCTGCATCAATCACCTACATCGCCCTGGGTCTATAGCAATAGTGTTAACCGAAATTCCGTCCATCTTCAGGATTTTATCTCTGGAAATGGATTGTTTTCGGCTGGAACCCAGTTCAAGAAGCGAACTGGAAAGCTATGGACTCATAGTGGACCCAGTGGTCACAAGTCCCAGATAGACCATATCCTGTTTCGTAGGAAATACAGGAGCTCTATACAAGACTGTAATGCATTAACACTACGACCCTTCTCCAGTGATCACCGCCTTATTGTGGCCAAGGTAAGACTTAGTCTGCGTGCTAGCAGAACAACGAAATCTGCCTTGCCACGGCATGACTGGTCCTCTCTGTTGCAACATCCAAGTGTGAGATCCAGCTTCACACTACAGCTGAGCAACAGGTATGAGGTTCTTGCCTCTGAGGCGGCAGATCACTGTGAGGGCTATACTGCCTTCACAGAGGCAGTTAAGTTAGCAGCTGCAGAAACAGTTCCTGTATACCCTCGAAACAGGAAACGGGCCACCTGGACTGACAACAAAATTCAGAAGTGCCAAAATGACCTCTACAAGGCGCAGAAAGAGTCCCGACTCAAACAGACTACAGCGGCCAAGAATGCAGTTAAGACTGCATCTAGGTCCCTGAACAGGCAGTACTCTGTTAATTTACAGGAGCTAATAAACCAACAGGTTGATGCCATCAATGATGCTGACAACAGCAGGCAATCATCACAGGCATGGAGATCGATCAACTTGCTTGCTGGTCGAAAAAGCCAACCAACGACCAACCAACCAAACAAGGTTAAGGCTGAATCACCAGCCGATCGCCTCAATGGTTGGAAGGCCCACTTTGAAAAGCTCCTCAATAATGACAGGGTATTGCCTGATAACTTTATAGAAGTAAAAGTGTCTGAGTCTGTACTCCCAGATATTCCCATTGGTGATATCTCCTTTGCAGAAGTGAAGGCTGCTGCAAAGAGCATTAAGACCAATCGTGCCAGTGGAGTAGATGGTGTTCCCCCTGAGGTCTTTAAAATACCTGAGTGTTTAAAGCTCATCTATCCCATCATAGTAGACATATACCGAACAACAAGAGTCCCACAAGAAATGAAAACAAATAAGCTGGTGCAGGTTCCCAAGAAGGGCAACCTAACACTCTATGGTTCCTTTTGGGGAATCTCATTGATCTCGATTGCTGCAAAGCTATACAATATAATTCTATTAAATCGCATCAGGGATCCCATTGAGAGACTGCTCCGTGGAAATCAGAATGGGTTCCGTAAAGGTTGTGGGACCATGGGTCCATTTTGGCACTTAGAAGGATAATTGAAGAGTTATCAAAAAAGAAAGACAGGCATCTGTCTGTTATCTTTGTTGACTTCTTCAAGGCATTTGATTCAGTCTCTTGTTCATGTATGTTCAGCATACTTTCATTATATGGGATTCCTGATGAAATTATTGCAGCAATCAGATCAGTATACGATGGTTTGACAACATTTTTGTGTCTACTGTTGACAGTGACACAGAACCATTTGAAGTGTTATGGGGCGTCCTGCTGATGACTTAGGAGTACTCTCAGAATCACTAGAGGGAGCCCAACGGCTCCTCAGCTCATTAGAACATGCTGCTTCTAGTGTTGGTCTTTTTATTAACTCCAGAAAGACCAAAATTTTGACAGTTAACTTTGAAAGTCCTCAGCAAGTCTCTGATCGGATGAGCATAAGCTCAAAAGATGGTATGCTTGAGCATGTGGATGACTTCTGTTACCTGGGATCATGGATCCGGAACTCAGGTGAGGACCTTCGAATACGTAAGGGAAAGGCATGGGCAGCCTTGAATAGGCTTTCTGGGATTTGGAAGTCACTGAGAATTAATCGGAAACTTAAGGTACGATTATTTAGAGCAGCAGTAGTTCCAGTACTCCTCTATGGGAGTTGAGGACACCAAATCTCTGGATGGCACATTCACAAGAATGCTACGCCGGGTTTATTGTGTTAAGTACAATGCACACATCTCCAACCAGACACTATATAACATTGGAGGTGTCTCATTGGTTCACCCAAGCTTGACACTAGAACAAAATCGCCTCCGCTTTGCAGGACATTGCTTTCGCCGTGAGGACCAGCCAGTGCATAATCTTGTACTTTGGCAGCCTCATGGAGTGAATAAGCATGGTGGACAGCCCATGACTTTCTTGAGACGCATCTTAAAGGACACTGGCCTTGAAGATGTGGATAATCTAGCAAATGTCATGGGTGATAGGGAGTTGTGGCGGAGCAATTTTGTCGATAATCCGGCACAGCATTCTTCAAAATGCAGCTGCAATGCAGCATGCCGATCCTAGTAGTAGTAGTGTTGCTGTCAGTGTGCGAAACTGCAAATACAGCTGATTGATAAAGTTGATACGCCAATCATCAGCCAGATAGATAAATACAGAAATAATAGGATCAACTGATGCGGTAAACATTATGCATATATATTGCTAATAGGTAAAACAAAGCAGTTGAGACACCCAATACCAAACACTGAATAGGATACCGGTAGGTCAGTAGGTCAACGGCAGGGGATTAACATGGACTTAGGTCCAGTACAAAGTCAAGCTATAACAGTACATATACTGGCGCAACTACTTTTTCTTTCTTTTGAAATACGCGCATAATAAGTGCAAAAAAAAGAATACTTATAATTAATAAATGAACAATAGAAATACTACTTTCGTTCTAAAAAAAGGCAAAGTCCCATCACCACCTCCAACAACTTAGATATGTAGTTTCAAATAAGGTATACATAAGGTACTGTATATACACCATGACCCGTAATATAGTGTCATTTTCCGAGTTAATGTGAAGAGTGACGATGATAGGAGATGTGCAATTTCGCAAAAGACACTTTTTTAAAACGCTTATAAAGCTTGGTAGCTTGGTGTTCTGATCTCATGTGAGGGACTTTATAGCATTCAGACATCGCAACTTTATAGCTTCGTTTTCTGAACTGGTTGCTCGTGAATTTGCGTAGGTAACACCAAGTCCCTTCAGTTTCTGTAACTAAGTAACGAGATCGTGTGTGAGTCTTGTTATAGTCTCCGTAAAGGTATACCAGGTCGCCTCTCTCTATTTTAGGAGTTTCAAAATGTTTTGCTCGGGGTGCCTTAGACTCAGCGCTTGGTTGATGATTATTGTTACGTCGCTGTTGTTGAGACTGGATGATGTTATAATCACAGATTGGAAGCTGAGAATTATAAAATTGGTCACGTTGCATAAATAACTCACGTGATGAAAAACCTGGGCTTCGGATACGGGAATTTAACTGAGCAACTGCTAGTGCAAGGAATGTTGGGGTTATGGGACCAACTGAGGGATCAGATTTTAAGATCAGGTTTTAAATATTTGTAGGATTTTAACTGATACATATAATTTGCAATATACTGTATATTAAAAATATTTGTGCTACGCGTAGCCGACGGGCTGCATGTTGAACCACTGGACCCGTCCAGTACCGGTACTATCAGACTGTTGGTGCAGTAGTGGTGTAGTTATAGTAGTGCTGTTAGTTTAAGTAGTGTTTTAGTTTTTCAGTAGTTAGGCATTATCGAGCTGCCCTGTTGAAGGCCTGTTTGTTTGTTTTTATATTGTTCTAGCTGAGGTTACTAGATGTGTGTCTTATCAATGGGGCGTCTACAAAGCTAGCAATGAATTTGCAAATTTGACAATTCAATTCAGTACAACTAGGGGCATTTCTGCTAGAAAAGTCAGCAGCTAGATTTGAAGCACCAGGAAGATGAATGAGTTTAACCTGATACTGGCTCACTTTTGATAGGAAGGAAGAGACTCTTGGGCTAGACGAAAATAGTCCACGACATAGCTTCTCATAAGCTTCTACACATGGTTTATTATCCGAAAGAACTCTAGTGCGATGAATGGATTGGATTAAATATGGGGTGAAATGGTTTGCCGAAGCTGATATAGCGAGGGCTTCAAGTTCGCAGAGCAACCACATATTTTGGTGTTGGCGTAGCTTGGCTGAAAAGTAGCCTGAGATTTGCAGTTTGTTCTCCCTTCGACTATACAATACTGCACCAAGGCCATCTGTGCTGGATGCAGCATCTGTCAACAACCAGAGCTCATCACTGTGGCATGGTAAGACAATGTGTTTGCAATTTTTAAGAGCTGCTTGGGCACGTCTGAATATGGTAATCATTTCATCTGACCAATTGAGTGGTTTGGAAGATGAACTGCTAGATATGAAGTTATCTAATGGTCCAATGTACCTAGAGCATTGTGGTAGAACTCGTGCGAGGGTTTTATAAGAACCAATAAAAGATCGTAATCCTGTAATACTTGTGGGGGGAACACATGTAGCGAGTGCAGAAGTAATATGGGGAGAAGCAGAGAGAGTGCCGTCTGACCAAACCCAACCTAATATAGTAGTTGTTTTGGGACAAATTGTTGTTTTTGAGGGGGATAAACGAAGATCACACTTTTCTAGAGCTGTAAGAACATCATTCCAATTTTCAGAAAGTTCATCTATGGTATACCACCACAGTAGAGGTCATCTGCAATTTTAACAACGATGCCTTTAACAAGTAGGTCACTAAACACTCGGCACATTAGCTCCTCAATGCCGGGCAGTTTCACTGCCCGGCAAGCCCTGCCCATAGCTGACCGTTTATAGACCCGTACTCCGCGGAATGGTATGACCACGCCACAATACTTCATGGACTCTTGCTGAAGTGGAATTTGGTAAAAGGCCATACTTAGGTCAGTTTTAATGAGGTAACGGAATCGAGCAATTGCTTTTAATGAGTTTACATCTGGCATCAGGGATGGTTGAGGTTTGGCATAGCGACCAACGTCTGCAAAGGCTGTGACTAGGCAATGACCTCCTCTAGTTTTCTTAACTAAGAAAGATGGATTGAGATATTCAACCGACACATTGGCCAGCTCTGGGGTTGTAAAGACACCAAGATTTTCGAGTTCATCAAACCTTGCTTGCAGATCTAATAAGCTTTCAGCGGCCATATAATGGAAGATGTCCTTTGCGTTGTGGGGGCTGAACTGAGCCCATGTTTACAACGGCTTGGAAGGGTCCTACTGCCCCGTTATAACCTGTGAGATCACCTTGAAAGACAATGCTATGGCGGCCTGTTGTATCTTCTAGCAACTGGCGTCCATTCGCATTAAGCATGTTATCTGAGTCAATGTCAATGGCAGAGAGTTTGGCAATGGATATATCAGCTTTGGGTAGACTGTCAAAATTCTTGGGACTGACTGACTGACTTCTGCCTTGGAGGCAGGGATCGATGCCGTGGCAATGCAAATGTGACTATTGTGTTGAATTCTGACTGGGTGGGGCTGTAAGTTTGGTATACGCACTCTATAGAATTATATCCTCATAAAGCCGTGGATTTTCAAAAATTTTATTTTGTTCGAATTAATTTGCTATAAAGATTACATTAAGTCCTCATTCGCATTTACTATATCTATTTGTATAACATTGTTTAAATGGTTCAGTAGCTCAGTCGGTTAAGCGTTAGAAAATCGTGTAGTAGGTATCGAGTTCGAATCCTAGCAAGTGTGAATTATTTTTTGTGCCAAGTTTCAACTCATTTGAATTAACCGCTACGATTTAATTGTATCTGCTTAAGGTAGATTAACCAATGCGATTGCAGTTATTAGATAGCAACCAATGTCGTGCAAGATACGTGTTTGCTGGACCAATGATTATCTTTAAAAACCTAGTAGAACTCATAGAACAATCGAGATTTATCTAGATTGTTAGCAGCACTAATTTGCTATAAAAGGTGCGATTTGTTCATTAGTTATCACTTCTAATCACATCACTCCAACTACTTCTTGTTACATTCAATTGTATATTAGTTATCGTTTATTTGTAATAAAGTTAGAAAGTATTTGTTACATCTGCTTTTACTATGTTTCACCACGGTGAACACAACTGAGAGACAGATGGCAGGCTAGACAGCAGACCGCGGCAATAGACGGGAACATCAGAGGAATGTAGAAAGGAGACAACCCGCAATACCCATTCTTAGTTATTCGCCCATCGCCTGAAAGGTTAGACAGCGTTCGATGCCTCGTTACCTGAGTGTAAGACCTAAGATCGAAGGTAGAGGTACTGACACGCTGTGCGCTAAAATTACATTTAGGGACTGTACTGTCTTAATTCAGAAAAACCCGCAGTAGACCTTCATATTCCTACGGGGGGAGGAGGAGATCAGGCAGAGAGATACTAGTACACAGATAGGACACAGGCACACCAGTACAAGGCATACACATTAGTAGGGTGCAGCAAGCTGTACGCCTAACTCATTTGCCAGGTATAGGTGCGTCGGTGCCTTTAACAAGTAGGTCACTAAACACTCGGCACATTAGCTCCTCAAGAGCAGTTTCACTGCCCGGCAAGCCCTGCCCATAGCTGACCGTTTATAGACCCGTACTCCGCGGAATGGTATGACCACGCCACAATACTTCATGGACTCTTGCTGAAGTGGAATTTGGTAAAAGGCCATACTTAGGTCAGTTTTAATGAGGTAACGGAATCGAGCAATTGCTTTTAATGAGTTTACATCTGGCATCAGGGATGGTTGAGGTTTGGCATAGCGACCAACGTCTGCAAAGGCTGTGACTAGGCAATGACCTCCTCTAGTTTTCTTAACTAAGAAAGATGGATTGAGATATTCAACCGACACATTGGCCAGCTCTGGGGTTGTAAAGACACCAAGATTTTCGAGTTCATCAAACTTTGCTTGCAGATCTAATAAGCTTTCAGCGGCCATATAATGGAAGATGTCCTTTGCGTTGTGGGGGCTGAACTGAGCCCATGTTTACAACGGCTTGGAAGGGTCCTACTGCCCCGTTATAACCTGTGAGATCACCTTGAAAGACAATGCTATGGCGGCCTGTTGTATCTTCTAGCAACTGGCGTCCATTCGCATTAAGCATGTTATCTGAGTCAATGTCAATGGCAGAGAGTTTGGCAATGGATATATCAGCTTTGGGTAGACTGTCAAAATTCTTGGGACTGACTGACTGACTTCTGCCTTGGAGGCAGGGATCGATGCCGTGGCAATGCAAATGTGACTATTGTGTTGAATTCTGACTGGGTGGGGCTGTAAGTTTGGTATACGCACTCTATAGAATTATATCCTCATAAAGCCGTGGATTTTCAAAAATTTTATTTTGTTCGAATTAATTTGCTATAAAGATTACATTAAGTCCTCATTCGCATTTACTATATCTATTTGTATAACATTGTTTAAGTGGTTCAGTAGCTCAGTCGGTTAAGCGTTAGAAAATCGTGTAGTAGGTATCGAGTTCGAATCCTAGCAAGTGTGAATTATTTTTTGTGCCAAGTTTCAACTCATTTGAATTAACCGCTACGATTTAATTGTATCTGCTTAAGGTAGATTAACCAATGCGATTGCAGTTATTAGATAGCAACCAATGTCGTGCAAGATACGTGTTTGCTGGACCAATGATTATCTTTAAAAACCTAGTAGAACTCATAGAACAATCGAGATTTATCTAGATTGTTAGCAGCACTAATTTGCTATAAAAGGTGCGATTTGTTCATTAGTTATCACTTCTAATCACATCACTCCAACTACTTCTTGTTACATTCAATTGTATATTAGTTATCGTTTATTTGTAATAAAGTTAGAAAGTATTTGTTACATCTGCTTTTACTATGTTTCACCACGGTGAACACAACTGAGAGACAGATGGCAGGCTAGACAGCAGACCGCGGCAATAGACGGGAACATCAGAGGAATGTAGAAAGGAGACAACCCGCAATACCCATTCTTAGTTATTCGCCCATCGCCTGAAAGGTTAGACAGCGTTCGATGCCTCGTTACCTGAGTGTAAGACCTAAGATCGAAGGTAGAGGTACTGACACGCTGTGCGCTAAAATTACATTTAGGGACTGTACTGTCTTAATTCAGAAAAACCCGCAGTAGACCTTCATATTCCTACGGGGGGAGGAGGAGATCAGGCAGAGAGATACTAGTACATAGATAGGACACAGGCACACCAGTACAAGGCATACACATTAGTAGGGTGCAGCAAGCTGTACGCCTAACTCATTTGCCAGGTATAGGTGCGTCGGTGGCCGTTTGTAGTACAACGGTGTCCATTTGCATTAGAACTTGTAGGCCAGGAAGGGTTACTGTGTTTTTACCTGAATTGGAATTGTACCGTTCAGGCGGTAGGGCAGTTTACTGCTAGGCGCATATAAATTGAGGCTATTAGGGATACTAACATCTACCGTGTCCCCGCCGACATTCTGATAGGGAGTTGCCGTGCCCACCTAGGCAACCAAAATTCTAGATAGAACGCCAGGCTAGCTATTTGTAACTGTACGCCTACTGTAGTAAACTAACACATTTCTTCTTAGTATTAGGGACCTGGTAAATTAAATTGCCGAATTCTGGGCGTAGTATTAACCTTATGCCTGAATTTGAGTCCTGGAAATACACAAAGGGGAAGGAGCCTTATCATTCGTGAGTATTGGACCTACAAGCTACAAAATTAGAAAATTTGTAAAATGTACACCGGACCCAGTAATTATATATATGAAGGATCTAAAACTGATTTTGACTGTTAGAATCAAAGATACACATGCGTTAGGAATTATTTACACCTCAAAATATATAAAATAATTTTTGTCCGTACTGCACTTTGCCCGCTAGTTAGACATCTAGCTAGCGCCTCTCTCTCTCACCCATATAAATCACACCGCGGCAAAGTATACGAGCGCCCATAGTCCGTCAGTGAGTCAGCCCGATTTTAGGATTCGCTGCGCGGGATTTTGTTTTATCGAAGTTTGTCCGTTCGTAGACTGTCTTCTGCCTCACCGGTTATAAGAGACCGATACTGCAATAGATCTGCTTACTTAGAGTTTACTGTTTTGGTGAGAAGGTCGGATTATGTTTTGATTCACAAACTTTACAGTAGGATATTGCAGGATATCAGGTACGTCTCTTCGCACAGTAGGAATATGTTTTACTGAACTACGGTTCAGTAGGACTAAAATTATTTGAAATTTTGTATTTTGAGGTAAAAATTTGTATTTGATTAGCTAAGTGCTAATTTCTGAAATAAAATTTTGATTTGAACCGCGTGTAAAATATTTGGAATTGAATACCGGTGTTTAAAAAGGGTTTAAATACCATATTGTACCGGTACACAAAATTTTCGTAAAAGTAAAACCGAACTCTTTTGTTTTTCAGGATTCAGAGCTCATTTCTAGACTGTAACGAGAGCAAGACCGTGTTTCGCAAGTTTGGGAGATAGATAACTCAACAATTTTGGTTGGGAAAATCGCACTTTGTCCGCAACGCTGGAAACGGAAAGGTTCACGTCCGGTTTGTATCTGGGAATCTGTTTTTCTGGAGAATCATTGGAGGGGGTGAGTTCGAAAAGTTGCATAAATCAGTTAGGCATTACCGTATTAGTTAAAATTATTGTGGGTTCCACTGTCTCAAGTATTTATGCATTTCGTATGATTTCTTTGTTTATTGCTGAACTAGTCCGTTAATTATTTGTGTTTAATCTACCTTTTGATAACGTATATCGTTATCCGATTTTATTTGTTATAAAATTGGCCAGTAGGCTAATTTTATTATATACTTACTCCGTGACATTTATTTGTTGTAAAATTGGCCGCTAGGCTAATTTTATCCATTTGCTATAAAATCGGCCGGTAGGCTAATTTTATATGACTGTAATTAATACCGTTTAGATATAAATACGGTAAGTTTGATACTTTGACACTCACTTTACTTGACTTACAACTACCGAAATGAGTGACAAACAGGACTATACGAAGAATACACAAACCGACTATGACTCATGTGACGCGGATAAGTCAGTAGTGGAAGAACCACAGGGGAAGACTCGCGAGCCTACCGAACCTACACCGTGTGCGTCACCAGTACATCCAACGGGAGTACCGGATGCCGTAGTACGAGGCAACGGCAGGACTGAGGATTTTCTAACGGTCCCGCAACCTAGACACAGGGAAACGGACATGGTAAGTTCAGTAGGAAGCCAAGAGAGCGTAGTTAGAAGCGTCGGAGGATACATGGCGCATATCACCAGGAGTATTGGAGAAGGCCAACGCATATTAAACGAGTTGACCGCTCCGATGTCCCGGTTCGAGTTCTACACCTTACAGGTTAGAGTACAAAGTAAAGTACATAAGTCCGTAGATAACCTGATCAGTCTACAAGATCTAGCTAGACAGAGACAGGATATGGACACACAATTTAAGATCCTCGAGAAATTAATGATCGCTAGGGAGAAACTGATTCAGTTTAAGACGACCGTTAGACTGATACAGCAGGAACAAGCGGACCAGTTGTTAGGTGAGTCGGTTTCCGACGAATTATTGCAACCCGAGGAAGAACAGGAACTGTACAGGCTGGATGGACAATTGAAACATCTGACAGATCACTTACGTATGTGCGGCGAAGACGTCGGCGATTTGGAAACCGTGCCGGAAGATACGAGGGAAACTTCACCCGTACAAATCGAACTGGCACCGGGAATAATGGATCAATCATTAGTGAGTATTCGCAGCGAAATTGGCGAGGTGAGTATGGTAACGTCAGAAATTGCTCGACAACAGCAGCTCTACAGACAACAACAGGAGATGGAGGAACAAACTCAACTGCTAATGGTACAAGCAGCAGTAGAGGAAGAGAAACTACGCGTTGCGAATGTTGCGAGAATCTCTCATCTGCAAGAACAAGCCGAGTTGGAAGCAGCCGAGATGGAAAGGTTAGAGTTGGACATTGCACAACAAATGGCGGCAGCGGCAGCGGCTGAGTTAGAGCAACAAGCGACGGCGGCAGCGGCAGCGGCTGAGTTAGAGCGACAAGCGGCGGCGGCAGCGGCAGCGGTTGAGTTAGAGCGACAAAGGTTAGTTTCAGAAGCGAGAGCCGAAATGAAAAAACGGCAAGTAAAGGCTCAATCAGCTATACGACAGCGGAGTTCGAGGCGCAACAACAACAAACAGAACAACGCGAGAAAGAAGTTAAACTTCATTTCGAACTCGAAAGGAAGGCGAGAGAATTAGCCAACGCCAAAGAAGATCTGGATCTTAAAGCCCGCGATCGATCGATGAGATCTCGAGACGGACACGATCTAGACCGGATAGAGGTAAGGCACCGCCAAATTCAGGAACGAATAAAGGAAGGAAGTGTAGGAGCACCTGAGCGGGGAAGAGAATTGGTTAAAGACTTATGTCAATGATTCCCTCAAGTAACTCCTATGTTTGCACCAATTACGACAAAAGAACCTGTTTCGATTGCGGGTAGTAGTAATATTTCTCCTATCTATGATGCGACGGAACACAGGTATGTTATTCCGGACAAGTTTGTACCGCCAAGAGCAACGTCATCGCCTATTCCGAGAGTCAAGGTAAGTAACCCGCCGATTACAGATCGTAGTAGTTTATTAGTCGGACCTACATTAATGACGACTAAACAGGTGAGTCAACCTTCGACACCTAAACCTGTGACACACTACGCAAACCCAATCGTATTCAGGCCTTCAAGGCCGTTAGACTCAAACGCCAACACACGACCACAAATTCAGTTTACATCGCAATCTACGACTTCGAGGAAGACTTGTGAGCCTACCGAGCAACGGAGACCAGTAGACACGCGACCGTTTAATCAGTTTACATCGCAATCTATGACTTCGAGGAAGACTTGTGAGCCTACCGAACAACGGAAACCAGTAGACGATGTTTCTAAACGGAATGTTAGAATTCGGACAATCCAACGGACGCGAGCACGTCGGCCACCGTATCCAGGTGATAGTAGTACCGGATTACCCGGAACGCGAGGTGTTTAGAACAGGAGCGGCCGATGAATGCAAACGCGAGCGTTCAACTAATTCCTTTATAGATAATCCTCCACAAAATACACCAACACAGAAAGCGTTACAACCAACGGACGCGATCAGTACACAACAATTCGCCGACATACTGCGACCAGTTGTTAACAAGTTGGCCCAGATCGAGGAACGCTTAGAGGAAGTTCAAACTGATAGTTCGAGAAACACGGAATTCGAACACACTAGACACCCAATGCATCCGCAAAAGGATATACTTTCAGGGAATGTAGAGTATAAGAAAAGACATCCTGGACAGGGAAAAACGAACTATATTGCTACCCAGGGACGCGAAACTTTGAATGTTGCAGAAGAGATAGCTAAATTCGCAGCCAGACAAGGATTACCGGCGCAGCAACCACCAAAGTTCTCCGGAAACTCAAAACATTGGCATACCTTCGTGGATTACATCGAATCTCAAATTGCGGCATGCGCTTTTACATCGAGGGAAAAGTTTAACTACCTGCTTCAAACGCTGACGGGAGAACCGAAACGTCTAGCAGAGACTTTTGTCAGTGTACCAGACGCCTTCGAATTAGCATACGATCGCTTAACTTCCATTTATGGAGGTACAGTAAGTATGGCCAAGTCAGTAATAGAGGAACTCTGTAAAGGGGGGGCCATTACGAAACCCGTGGACTTACTTAAATTAGCTGACGAAATCAAGAACGCTATTAAGACATTACGGTCAATTGGACAACTTGATTACGGAAACACTCCTACAGTCCTATTAAAAATAATAGGGAGACAACACCATCGACTTCGTAGGGAGTGGAGAAAGATCGAGTATCAGCGAGAAGAAACAGGTGGATCTTTAAGATTGGAAGATGTGTACCTATTAATATCTAGGGAGGCAGTAGTGGAGACTCGTTCGAACTACACGGATCAACACATTATAGCCGAAGGAATAACTTTGCCATCGTCCAACCGACAAAAACCACAGACGACATCCACAAGGACGGTCACCTACGCTACACCGACGGAAACCCGACAATTTTCTGACGGTTATAACGTGTCCGCACCCATTGGAATCAAACGGACTAGGCAGCAACTAAATGCCGACTTCAGCGGTTGTCAATACTGCGAGCGGATAGGTAAGCGACACACTAGTCATAAGTTAAGGGGATGTCGACTATTTCGTGAGTTAAACTCAGAAGAACGACGACTACAGATACGATCATTGGATTCTTGTTGGAGGTGTACACAACACGGACATGTCCGTAAGGATTGCACAAATACGGACACCTGTCCTTCCTGTGGACGCAACCATGACGGTTTGCTCCACACAGATAGTCATACACCGACGAAACACTTCACCAGGGAACACCCAGAAGCAGCAGCGAAGTGCAACACTGCATACAAGACGCGAGAATCAAAAACAACACCAACTTTTGTGACGCATATTCGGGATTGTTTCCCAGAACAATCCGGGTCTTCAGATGAAGAATCGGAAGACGATGACACATACTTAGATGGAGACGAACAACCATCGATTGCGCTTCTGACGCCTGATCAGCTGAAGGGATTTAGCGTAATTCCTGTTAAGATTACGGGCACAAAAGGGAGCAAGCGGATCTACGCTATTTTAGATTCAGCCTCATCTCACATCTATGTGGACGAGAAGGTAGCTGACGTCGTGACGGATCTTCAACAAGGTAAGCACGTCAGATATACCGTAAGTAGTATGCATGGACAACGTGCAATACCAGTGACAAGAGTTAAGTTGAACTTAGACACTCTTCTTCCGAAATCGCAACATAGCGAAAAGGAGAGGTCTTTGTTACCCTTTAAGGATTTAACCTTTGCGGCCACTAAGGACTTTAGTAACCTACTGGGTCCAGTGCCAGAACAATCCTTAGAGGACCGTAAGTATTTTAGACACCTTGGTGTACCTGAATGTCCTGTTAATTATAGGTCAGTAGCAATGCTGATCGGGACAGACCAATTCAACTTACATCAAGTGTGGGAAACCAGACCATCGGTAGTCGTAGCAGGAAACGCATACGCCTGCAGAAAGCCGATAGGGTGGTATACTCGAGCGCCTGTGCGCACACTAGATATAAGTGACGAGGAAGATGATGTGCAAAGTACATGTAGTTTATTAACTACAACTTTGACTCATTCTTTTTCAAACGACATTGACTATACTACACGCCGAAATTCGACAAAACACGACAAAGTGACAAGTACGACGTGTGTGGCAAGTACAACAAGTCAAAGGGAGCAGAAACCACTTTACAAAGAGGTAAGTTTAGAGATTGGGAAGGAGACGCATCAGGCAGAGGATCCATCAACGATAGATGATAACGCCGGAAGGCTTGCGAGTCTACCTCAACCAAAAACTTTATGAACACCTGTCGATGTCGACACATTAAGAAATTGTCAAGTGGAACAAGCTGCATTGGACAAAGAATTAAGAGAGAAAACTATCAAATGGTTGGAACAAGATACAGCCGAACCTGGTAGTTACGAACCATGTATGTCGGAACAAGAAAAACAATCCTTAAAGATCATGGAAGATACTATCCGCCAGACGAAAGACGGACATTATGAGGTAGGGATGTTATGGAGTAACCAACGTCCTAAACTTATAAATAACTATCCACTAGCCTTAAGACGTTTAAACTCAATAAGACAACGTTTACTAAAGGACGAGAAAGCCCATCTGCAGTATAATACACAGATGGAGACGTATTTGATGAAAGGGTACGCTATCAGAATGACAAACCAAACCAGAGAGATTGTAACAGACCAGACATACTATTTGCCACATCACTACGTGAGACACCCCGACAAACCAGACAAGGTACGTGTAGTAAATGACTGCGCGGCTCTGTTTGAGGGAATGTCTCTCAATACAGAGTTGATGGATGGACCAAACATGAATAATTATCTCATGGGGGTGATTATGCGCTTCCGTCAACGCCAAGTAGCATTTACTTGCGACGTCGAAGCCATGTTTCACCAGGTGGGAGCGTTAGAGCGAGACAGAGACAGTTTGAGGTTCCTCTGGTACCCGGATGGAGACTTAAGTCAACCACCGGCGACTTACCAAATGCAAGTTCGCGTATTCGGTGCCAGAGACAGCCCAAATTGCACTATGTACGCCCTAAAGCAGACCGCTAGGGATCAGAAACATAAGTATGACCCAGAGGTAATCCAAGTAGTAGAACGAGACTTTTACGTTGACGATGGATTACAAAGTTGCGACACAGTAGAACGTGCTATAACAGTAGCGCATCAATTACGGGACTGTTTGGCAGGCGGAGGTTTTAACCTCACCAAGTTTGCTTCGAACAGTACCGAATTAGTAAATTCATTCGAAACGACTGAACGTGGGGGTGGTGACATTGACTTGGAATTCGAACCACTACCAACGACCAAAGTGTTGGGACTATTTTGGGACCCGAACACAGACAACTTTCGAGTGAAAGTAAGACTGGACGCTCAAGGAGATTCTCTGACAAAGATTCTCTTGTCAAAGCTGAGTCGATTGTTCGACCCATTAGGTTTTATCAGCCCAATAATACTGCAAGCAAGAATATACATGTATATATACACATAATATATATACATATAATATACACTTATGGAAAACTTGGGAGGCGCAATTGTTATTCCATACCCCGGGTGTACTTTCCATTACAGACAACATTTCCTGACGACTTAGAATTACATTGTTTTTCTGACGCCAGTGACAACGGCTTTGGAGTGACAGCGTATTTGCGTAGACAAGTAGATTCAGACGAGTTTGATGTATCGCTCATTACTTCTAAGGCTAAGACCATGCCTACTAAGTATATGACGACACCACGCGCTGAACTACAAGCAGCAACCTTGTCAACCACCATTGCAAACCTTATACAGACGGAATTACAATCAAGTTTACAGATATTTTATTGGACTGACGCGACATTAGTTTTATTTTATATAAACAACGACACACTTGAATTTAAGACATTTGCAGCTAACCGTCGTGCAGAAATTCTAGACCGTTCAATAAAGGAAGATTGGCGACATTGTCCCGGACCACAAAACCCAGCTGATATTGCGTCACGAGGAATGATGCCCGAGGAATTCTGTAAACCGGAAAACAAGGAATTTTGGCAACACGGACCACAATTCTTACAAAGAGCAACACAACATTGGCCGCCACTATACGATAACAAGTCTAACACTATCCCTAAGGACGCCGAAATTAAAAAACCAAAGAAAGGTAAAGCAAAGAAAAAGACAACGGCGAAACTTAAGAAGAAACCAAAGGCAAAATGGAAAAATATAACTCACAAAGTTAAGAACGGAAGACTTGCGAGCCTTTCTCAACCAGACGTATCGCCAGACGGTCAACCAGACATGTTACCAGACAGTCAACCAGACATTTTGCCAGACATGTCACTAGACGTTTCGCCGGATGTTCCGCGAAACATTTTACCAGACATTTCACAAGATGTTCTACCAGACACTAGTAACATACTAACACATAGTAAAGCCGCAGTTTCCCCATTGGAGCGGCCTTCTATTGACAAAATACCAAATTTGACACTCTTGAGTAACCATAAGTACAGTGAAACCTCATGTATTACAGATGTGGGTAGTACCTACGCAAATGTAAATACAGGTGTTACTTTGCGCTCAAGAGACATACCAAACTTACAACCTACGGTGAGACCTGGGATTAATATCGGCAGAAAAATAAATTTACCGAAACCCAGTGATCCCATAGAGTTAAAACCACCATTAGGAATCGACTCACAAGATACTGACAATCAAGGTAAGAAGACAAAGAAGGACAAATTACTCGTAGACCCGGACGGATCAACAGTCAACAAGGGAATACCTACCGGCGGACCCGTGGGCCCATCTAGTAAAACAAAACCTTCAAAATTCATCATTGACTTACCTGATGACGTCATAAATACTTACGTCGACCGTATTGTAAATCTGACAGATTCTTGGACAAATGCGTGCCGAAAATTAGCGTGGATTGTACGTTTTGTACAATACGTTAAAGGCAAACGCGACTTTACACGTCGACTTACATTGACTGAGATCGACAGATGTGAAATTAAATTAATTCACCATTACCAATTGCGATATTTCGCACGCGAATTCACATCCATAAGTCAAGGTCAACCAATCAAGTCGTCACCAATATTGAGTTGGAGTCCGATAATTTATAATGGCTTAATTTGTCATAAATCTCGGCTTCAAAACATCGACTTTAATACTGATTTTAGGTACCCAATAATAATACCACAACATCACGAATTACAACGTGCAATGATACTGGACGCACATTTACATCTGAAACACGCTGGAAGACACCACTGCCTTTCATACTTACGTACAAGATTTGTATTAATTAGACCCAGTAAAGCGCTAAGTTCGGTGACGCGCATGTGTATTATTTTTAAAAAGGTACATTCTAGAATAAGTACCCAAGAAATGAGTGAACTTCCACAAGCACGACTACAGGCATTCAGACCACCTTTCACAGAGACTGGAATTGACTGCTTTGGTCCCATACATACGAAACGTGGACGTATACTAGTAAAACGCTGGGGACTGATTTTCACATGCATGTCCAGTAGGGCAGTTCATATAGAACGTGTGATGGATCTTTCCACCAACGCTTTTATACTAACATTGCGGCGATTTATCGCTAGACGCGGACTAGTAAAATGCTTTTACTCAGACCAAGGTACAAACTTTGTTGGTGCTCGAAATGAAATTGCTAGAGCCTTTAAGAAATTAGATCATTATCAAATCTCAAACGAACTACGTCCTTACAAAATTGTTTGGAAGTTTAATCCTCCAGATAGTCCATGGAGAGGTGGAGTCTGGGAGAGATTGATTAGATCTATAAAAACAGCCATGGCAAAAGTAATTCCAGTAAACCACATCTTGACAGACGACCAACTGACAACATTGTTTGTTGAAATCGAGGCAATACTAAATACTAGACCAATAGTATTAGTACCCGATGACAAACAATCCCAGTTTGCTTTAACACCTGCACACCTGCTAATGCAGGCACCGACTTCATTGATGCCTATTTCTATTCCAATAGAAGGCGATAGCTACAGTAGAAAAGCGTGGAAAATCACGCAACTACTGGCTAACAAATTCTGGGAAATATGGCAAAATCATTATTTGCCCTCTATTTCTGCCAGAACTACTTGGTACAACAATACTCGCGCTTTAAGAGCGGGAGATCATGTACTGTTAGCAGAAGTGAATTTAAAAAGACGCTTCTGGATAACAGGTGTAATTTTAGCCACACATCCATCTATGGATGGAGTGACAAGAACCGTGACGGTACGGACAATTGATGGTCGTACAGTAGACAGACCGACTCAACGTCTCGTACTTCTTGAAGAGACTCGAAACGTGTCTGGAGATTACAAGTCTCCAACTAATGTTAGTAAATAGTAAGGAGTTTACAAATAGATTTCCACGTACCTGTACACTGTAGTAAAGACAGCGGTAGAATTCCATTGTCTTTATATGTGAACATTGAGGGTAGTACCCTTATGTGTCACATAGGAGCGGGATTTGTAGGTATAAGAAATGGAATTCTACTTGGAACTCACAATATTGAGACATTTTCGAAATTTTAGACAATCCATTTGGATTTGAAAAATTTTTAAAATTTTCTCCAGTGAATAGATTTCAGGGTACAGTCGGGTGGGACTTAAAATAAAAGAAACAAGAGAATGGAAGACTCGCGAGCCTTTCTTAAATTTTAATTAAATTTTACACGGTCTTGTTTCAAAAGTTACGTCAACAAATAGACTTCCCTATATTTATTACTAACTCTTGACTGCTTATTTTCTGATAATAGTTTGGGATCAAAAGGTGAGTATTTTAGACTCACAGCCAGTTTAGCCCAAATTCGTTTTTATTTCGGCAAAAAAATTTAGATAAGAAACAGTGTGTCATTAAAGAAACCCTAGATCTTAGGCTATGGGTAGGAGGTTAGAGCGTTGTCGAGCCCAAAGGGCAGACGAAAACTCTCACATCTCCTCACAACTAACAATAAACTCTGTTGTATTCCCTCTAGTAGTAATGATTATGTAACCATACTTCTAATAATGGCGAAAGGGATACATGGAGAGCCGAGATGGGGATATGATATTCAAGAGGAAGCAGCAGCTCCATTCGAAAAGATTCGGTGCAAAGGATTACACCATATTCGGAATAAAGGATTTATCAGAAAGTACAGCAAAACTTGCTAAAACTAAATACGACTCGACGGTATTAAAGAGGAGGCAGAACGCTCTAAACCCAAGAATCGAAAGTTTGCGTAAAACCTTCAATGAACTTTATCCGTACGATGCTTTATGTGATACGGGAGATATCAGTGAAGACCCCGATACCGAAATTAGTCGTTTGTATCATATCATGCAATACCTGAAGGCACATGAACCTATGCCTGCGGTACGCGATGAATTCGATGGAATGCATCTTTACAGACGAACTCGAGGAGATGATAGAGAAACGAAGGAAGCCTTTTCAGTTTACAAACTTTATTATCAATGTGGTGCTTGTATGCGCGAACAACAAAAGGCGATTCCGATGCGTTTGAATAAGGAAAATCCCGAACCGATATTGGCGAGGTGTTCGAACCATCAACAACTACGCTACCAGGAAGGAGGGTATCCTTTATCTAATCCGTATCATTCATTTGCTATGTGTGGACCAAAGGCGGGAGAAATTGTCGTTTGTCCACCTAAGATTGTTGAACCCGATGCATTTGAACTTACGCTGGAAGAGGTGACTCAGTCAACCCGCAAAAAGAAAGAAGCTCTAAGCCTATGCAGAGCCTATAAGGCTTTCGAGGAAGGTGAGATGGAAGAATGGGGCGGAAGACTCGCGAGCCTACCTTACCATTGGACGTCACACGATCAAACTTCAGCTAAGGAGATGACACCGGAGATTTTCGAAAGTATAAACTTTGCTCAAAACGTTATTCAGAGATTACAGATTGCATCCCCGGAAAGGACAAGAGAAATGCAACCGCATAGTACTTCGACTACGAAACCATTGAGTACGACACTCAATTTCCCTATTAGTATACCAGTTCGACAAGATACGACGTATGAAATACCTATTGTGGATCATCTGGAAATCATTTCAAACTTAGAGTTTCTTCCTGCAGTTGTTCTAAGCGATATGGTTAAGATATATGATTTACGTAGACATATTACGCAAAAGGTCGTGCATAATGTTCCGCCTCATATCCAAGACTTTAGGGAACTGGATAGAGCTGGCGCTGATATAGCTCCGAGTAACTTAAGAGGATATCTGACCAGAACAATTCGTTTGTGGATCGGAACAGGAAACTTTGAGTCGGATACAGACATCGCTACGAACTGGCAAGGTAAAATCATTCGCTTCGAGGAAGAGAAGGACATAGAGAAGATTTGGCAACCTTCGGAAGAATTAATGGACGAATGGAACAGAACGTTTAGATCGTTTCAGGAAAATGGTTACATGTTTTATGACAACGAGGGCGGCAGCCACCAACAGAGTCTGACTTCCAAGACTATACAAATTAGAGCGGCAGACGGAGTTTTGCACGTTTTCAGTAGACAAAGGAGAGACAAGCGAATGCCGATACCTCCAGGAAATACTAAGCGGCACCATCTTATCACTAATATAGTAAAGAAGATGGACCAAGCCTGCAACATCGATGCTAGGATGTTACCGAAGATGGTCAGAAATATCATTCTAGATAAAACCGTTGTAAAGATTGGATCAGGAGTTAGAGAGGATTTAATTAGCGACTTTGCCGGCATGTCGGACAGTGACGACCGATTACCGACACCTTACGTCGACACCCGACCTCTTATACTGTGGTCCATAGAACAAGGATACTTCCGTGAGTATGATACTCAGAAGACCGGAACTGGATACATTTCCTACCTGATGTTTAATTGGGATTACAAGGAAAGTAAAAGAACAAAGTATATCGAAACGTATGGAGAAGGTGTTACTCCGGATATAAATGAGTTTGAATCACAGCTTAAATGGAGAGGATGCGTATATTGGGCTATTACTTCACCTCCAAGAGCAGTACTACAATATTATTTAGCGATAGAGTCATCGGTGAATGTTTGCTTGATCGCCGACATTGTGTCTCGGACTCTAAAACGACATCCACTTTGCCTCGGAGAAGATCATACGTTCTACGCGGAAGGGAGAATTCATACCGACGTGTTTAGACGATTTCTCGAACCCTTCTACAATTCCGACGCTCAGTGCAACGCCTTTACTCGGGCAGGATTTAGTATATTTCGAGACGTGTATCTTCGCTGTGCGGGATCTCTTATCGAAAGACCATCTATGTTTACATTGTTACCTTATGAAGGAGAACGTATCGTGGAGGTTATCGACGAATCACGACAGACACGCGCGCCTATCGGTCACTTAGGTGATGATTCCGACGTAACGACGACCATCGATGATCCTCTAGAGGAACTTCTTGAGATTGAAAGGAACCTCCCGAAGAAATCTCAGACGGAGATTCGTCAACTTGAAGCAACAGATGCTGTAGTTTGCATACAACCTTCTGAAACATACCAACCTATCGATCCAGACGATTATGACTATAGTGTGGGAGGAAGCGCTCGACCCATTGGAGATCTCATATATGAGCGAGTGTGGTACCCTGCAAATACGATGTGTGGTAAATGTGGCGTCGCTGGACATCATTCGACGAAATGCAGTGGAAAACACATTACTACGACCCAACTGATTTGTGGATGGTGTGGAGATCAAGGGTCCCATACATTTTATACTTGCTGGAGATTTATGGCTCAATGCACATATTGCAATATAAAGGGACATCGAGCATCTGAATGCCAACTGCGAGACATACCATACAAACACGAATCTGTAAAATTAGTGCGAAAACTGTTTGATGATTGGGAAGATTTAGCTGACGAACATGTATCGGCGCAAAGAAGACGATTCCCAATGAGGGCACATCTTGGATTTTGGGCGGTAAACCCTCAAACTATGATGTCGGAAGGATATATCTCCACTATGCCACAATATGACGAACTAATCGAGGTAGTTGATATTTTGCCTCATGATAGTGGATTCAGAGTTGTGCGCGAATATTTGCTACAGATTCATCCCGATAATAAGAATACATGGAACTTCCAGAAAGTCGTCAATCGTATCACATATGGTGAATTCGATCATTTCCGAAGAGAAAAGCGGAACAAGGGAGCTTGGTTAACCGTCGCATGGGCGTACCGAGCCGCATTTTATCACAAACGTATACGAGCGAGCGTATTCGAGGAAGAAGAGATCCTAGAGGCGACCAACATACCAGCTACTCCGGTTGCGCCGTCTGCACGTCACCCTCGGGAGGACGGACAGAACAGGATCATAAGGGTTCAGAAAGTGAGCCAACAACTAAAGAAAACTATAAATGTTGAAGAACGAAGGGGATATGAACCGACTATTCGAGTTACTCGAGATACGGTGTCACTTCCCAGAGAACCGCAAGGAGGATTAGGACACATACCAGTCGATCAAAGGGGGGCGCAAGTTTCTCTTGGGTCTGCGTCGTCCGCTTCCCGCGCGTTCCCAGACGTTTTGCCAACAGTGGATACAACCAGTCGGTCACGAGGAGTTGGACGAGGATTTGGGATTACTAGAAGGCGAGCTTGTGAGGAAATGGTCGCACCATCTCCCAACATCCAAGGTAAACCAGTGACTCGCCCCATAAGCCCTATAGTACGAGCCAAGTCGCCTATATGCAGTTTTAGAGGACGCGGCCGTGCTCAATCCACCAAACGATTAATAAAGTGTTATACTTGAAAGGACTAATTATTCCGAACTCGCAAGAACCTATATAAAGTGGGAAGGAAAGAGTGGACGGAAGACTCGTAAGCCTTTCTTATGATTTCATTTATGTAGTTTGTATTGTTTCAATTTATGCAAGATTTATATTTAGAAAGATTTATATTTAGAAAGATTTATATTTAGAAAGATTTATATTTAGAAAGATTTATATTTAGAAAGATTTATATTTTGAAAGATTTATATTTAGAAAGATTTATATTTTGAAAGATTTATATTTTGAAAGATTTATATTTAGAAAGTGTTATATTTGTAGTCATTCCAAACTTACGCAATTTATTGTTTCGAATATTATGCAATTTATATTTTATAAAGAAGCAGTACTTGTATTCGCAGTAAATAGAAGGCAAGAGCAGACGGAAGACTTGTGAGCCTTTCTTGTGATTTCATTTGAAATTATTCCGAACTTATGCAATACCCAAAGAGGTGAGGTCTCTATAGGGGTGTTGCAAACAGGCGGCGGCGGACTCGTGAGGGTCTGGGGGCACATTAAATCAAGTTATAGTGCTAGGGAGTCACTGAAGGCCCTCGTGTCTAACGAACCATGAATTGCCATGGTGCCGTGGTATCGTCTAGTCGGCATGTTGCCGTACTGCCAGTCCTGTACACAGTAGGGGTGGTGGCATGGCGTGATTTGTGGTTCATGTGGTGTGAACTATGTTTTGTATGTGAGCAACCAGTGGCAGTTTGCTTGGGGCTTGGATGGGTTCCTTTGGCCATCAGCTGTTCCGTTTTTTTGATACTATATGTTATTGTCTCCATGTTCAGCTGATTGGTCTTTGGGATTTGTTCGGGTTTTGAGCTTTCTGTTGCTGTGGGTACGTGAGTACATGTGATTGTATGTGTGGCCACTGCGAGTAAGTATGGGAACCCTTGCCAGTTGGTCCAGACGCCGCTGGTATTAGTAGGACCATATTTTACTGCACCCCAGCATACTTTGTGCACACAAAGTTATTTTACCCTGTCGGTAAAATAAGGTACTCTCGATTTTCCTGCTGGTCGATACAATTTGTCCCTCCGATTTTGACCCCGATTTTGTCTTTCCCGATTATGTCCTCTGTGAGTGCATGGTATGTGTTCGATTTTGTGCTTACCGTTGTGTACTTGATTTCGTGAACATCTGTTGAGTACACGTGTACAGTGACTGGAAAGTGGTTACTTGTTCCTAGCTTTCGAGCTAGTCAATATTGTTTGTGGAACTTACTTCCCCTCAATATTGCCGGCGAGGCAGGTGAAAACGAGTCAAAATTCCAATGTTGGGTAGCGCAAGCCCACGTGGGACAAGACCGTCGGTTAGGCCCAAGGGCGACCTTGGTGCTCGATCGCTATCGACTGGTCCACCCGCCGGTTGACTCTCTGAGTTGGCTCAATGTACAGTCAGGCCACAGTAAGTTGACAGTAGCCGACCATCTGGCTACACGTTCGACGAGCTGTGCTGGTGTGATCGGGGAATTGAAAATTGAACCCGGGAAGCATCAGGCCACCCTCCGGCCCGGTCTGATAATAACAAGCAGTCGGACTGGCCCCAGGGGTGGTGGAAAGGTGTCCGCCTCGTGGGTGCGCCTCGGCGAGGAGCCCAGAAGGACACAAGCGCTATATTTTATATAAGAAGCAGTATTAGTATTTGTGATTGTTTGAATTTATGCAATATTTAAGATGTAATAGATTTATATTGGTGAATTTAATTTAGATTTCTATTGTACCTACTTAATAAAGCCTTAAATATGTAAAGTTTGAATTTGTAATTATTTGTATCAAATTATTATGTAGAAAGGAAGTATTATTGTTTGAAATTTAATTTGTAAATATGTAGGTACGCCCCAAGTATTCCATAATTTGATTGGTGAAAACCGTATATTTTATGTACGATAATATCCTGTTTTCATGGAGCAGTATAGAATTATATCCTCATAAAGCCGTGGATTTTCAAAAATTTTATTTTGTTTGAATTAATTTGCTATAAAGATTACATTAAGTCCTCATTCGCATTTACTATATCTATTTGTATAACATTGTTTAAGTGGTTCAGTAGCTCAGTCGGATGAGCGTTAGAAAATCGTGTAGTAGGTATCGAGTTCGAATCCTAGCAAGTGTGAATTATTTTTTGTGCCAAGTTTCAACTCATTTGAATTAACCACTACGATTTAATTGTATCTGCTTAAGGTAGATTAACCAATGCAATTGCAGTTATTAGATCGCAACCAATGTCGTGCAAGATACGTGTTTGCTGGACCAATGATTATCTTTAAAAACCTAGTAGAACTCATAGAACAATCGAGATTTATCTAGATTGTTAGCAGCACTAATTTGCTATAAAAGGTGCGATTTGTTCATTAGTTATCACTTCTAATCACATCACTCCAACTACTTCTTGTTACATTCAATTGTATATTAGTTATCGTTTATTTGTAATAAAGTTAGAAAGTATTTGTTACATCTGCTTTTACTATGTTTCACCACGGTGAACACAACTGAGAGACAGATGGCAGGCTAGACAGCGGACCGCAGCAATAGACGGGAACATCGGAGGAATGTAGAAAGGAGACAACCCGCAATACCCATTCTTAGTTATTCGCCCATCGCCTGAAAGGTTAGACAGTGTTCGATGCCTCGTTACCTGAGTGTAAGACCTAAGATCGAAGGTAGAGGTACTGACACGCTGTGCGCTAAAATTACATTTAGGGACTGTACTGTCTTAATTCAGAAAAACCCGCAGTAGACCTTCATATTCCTACGGGGGGAGGAGGAGATCAGGCAGAGAGATACTAGTACACAGATAGGACACAGGCACACCAGTACAAGGCATACACATTAGTAGGGTGCAGCAAGCTGTACGCCTAACTCATTTGCCAGGTATAGGTGCGTCGGTGGCCGTTTGTAGTACAACGGTGTCCATTTGCATTAGAACTTGTAAGCCAGGAAGGGTTACTGTGTTTTTACCTGAATTGGGATTGTACCGTTCAGGCGGTAGGGCAGTTTACTGCTAGTCGCATATAAATTGAGGCTATTAGGGATACTAACATCTACCGTGTCCCCGCCGACATTCTGATAGGGAGTTGCCGTGCCCATCTAGGCAACCAAAATTCTAGATAGAACGCCAGGCTAGCTATTTGTAACTGTACGCCTACTGTAGTAAACTAACACATTTCTTCTTAGTATTAGGGACCTGGTAAATTAAATTGCCGAATTCTGGGCGTAGTATTAACCTTATGCCTGAATTTGAGTCTTGGAAATACACAAAGGGGAAGGAGCCTTATCATTCGTGAGTATTGGACCTACAAGCTACAAAATTAGAATATTTGTAAAATGTACACCGGACCCAGTAATTATATATATGAAGGATCTAAAACTGATTTTGACTGTTAGATTCAAAGACACACACGCGTTAGGAATTATTTACAACTCAAAATATATAAAATAATTTTTGTCCGTACTGCACTTTGCCCGCTAGTTAGACATCTAGCTAGCGCCTCTCTCTCTCACCCATATAAATCACACCGTGGCAAAGTATACGAGCGCCCTTAGTCCGTCTGTGAGTCAGCCCGATTTTAGGATTCGCTGCGCGGGATTTTGTTTTATCGAAGTTTGTCCGTTCGTAGACTGTCTTCTGCCTCACGGGTTATAAGAGACCGATACTGCAATAGATCTGCTTACTTAGAGTTTACTGTTTTGGTGAGAAGGTCGGATTATGTTTTGATTCACAAACTTTACAGTAGGATATTGCAGGATATCAGGTACGTCTCTTCGCATACACTCTATTATTACTAATAGGTAACATCATTTGACTGAGCCAAGGGGATGAGTCACTAGTGGTATAAGTATAGTGAGGTTCTATAAAAATATCATTAAATTTTAATAGGGAACTTGGGAGAGGTAGCTCTAGACACTCATTGGGCCACACTGTAGTAGATATGGGGGGAGCACGTATCACAGAGGAAACAACTCGGACTGTTGGGTGATTTCCTTGGCCTACACAGTACACACCCTACAGTAGTGTATTGAAAGCTAGAGCCATCATAAAAGGTAACTAAACAAAGTGCAGCATGTACCGTAATATCATTTTGAGTCAAAAAGGGTGTACCTGCAATGATTTCAGTTGCAAGTTTCTGAACAACTAGTGCATTAAATTCAAATGAAAACCTACCATGAGTAAAAATCAATGTAGTTTACCCCATCTGCCTGAGATGGCACTTGGGTTACATTTGGGTATATAGGAACATTGAGTTTTCTTGCTAAGGATGAGAGAATTAAAATAGTTTCTGCCCCAGAATCTAAGACTACACGTAGTTTGTCTTCATTGTATGTAACATCCAAGTATGGAGAACGAATTACACTAACTCTCGAAATATGTGGATCATGCACTGGACCAGAATAGTCTTCCAAGGTCGGGTTGTTATTAAAGGTGGAATCGGGTTCGAACAACTCCTCGGTTGGAAATGGCGATGGAACGTGCCCGCACAAGGAAGCATTTATCCTGTTCAGGAAGGAAAGGGCATCGGCTAAGGAAGTGGTTGAAGTCGGTACGGCGAGTTTGTTGACATAAAGGACACTTTTTATTTGGAGGTTGATGAACATGACGGGTTTGATTCACGGATTGCGGAGTGTTGGGTCGCATAGGTTGGTTAGAGCGCGAGTTGGCCCTACTGGGATAAGCTGGTGGAATGTATGAGCGGAAGGTCCGGATTTCTTCACCTGAATGTAACTCATCAAGGAGAGATGGAAGTGCTTGTGAAATTTCTGGTTTAATAGACGCTAATGTTCTAGAGTGAAGTTCCGTCCCATAGCGCTGCTTGACTAATTTCAGTAAGTCAGAGTGTATCAAACGTAGCCATGTGAGGACAATATAGTTCTCCCTAGACGGTGACAGCTCCTCATCTTCAACTACGATTGTGCCATGATGGCTAATTCCACTGCCTTGTTTCAGTAGGTTATCGTCAATAAGGTAGATAAATCTAGGTCTGTAGGTCACTGGGTCACTTCTGCACTTTGGTACCGGTAAGTGAAGTGGTAATGCTGGCAGGCTGGCTGGCAGTTGGTGTCGGTAAAATTATGTTAACTCTGTAACTAGAAGACGTTAGTGATGAAAGCACCGCTGCCACCACACCAATCATCAGCCAGATAGATAAATACAGAAATAATAGGATCAACTGATGCGGTAAACAATATGCATATATATATTGCTAATAGGTAAACCAAAGCAGTTGAAACACCAAATACCAAACACTGAATAGGATACCGGTAGGTCAGTAGGTCAACAGACAGGGGATTAACATGGACTTAGGTCCAGTACAAAGTCAAGCTATAACAGTGCATATACTGGCGATAGATAAAGTTGGACCTTATATTTTCTTTAAATTTCCTATTTATTTTTACTAGGTTTCAATATTAAATATATCCGCATTCATTGGTTGTGTGTGGGTTTAATTTTAATATAGCTAATATGTTGCTATAAACAAACATAGGTATAGCTATCCATCACCACCGTGTTCTAGAACATAATCGGAATACACTGTGATTATCATAAATGCGTTCAAATCCGATGTGAAATTTCAGGTTTAAAAAAACTGTGGAGATGGTTTATTACCATTATTACAGAAAGAATAAGGTCCAAAACATTTTTATGTAGCCCTAATAATAACATTCGTGAATACAGTAGGCCGATAATAATAGGAAGACAACCCCTACAGTGCCGCTACAAACGAATAAAAATAATGAACACAGATAATATAATAGCATAATAAAACAATGAGCATTACATTGTTGTGTCAAACTAATAATATAAATATCTTAATTTTATAACTAAAATTAGCCGACATCAAACAATAGTAAACTGTATGCTGTTAGCTAGTGAATGTTGTTAGCGTTGCCTAGCGACATGGAACAGCAAGTGGTACAGTAAATCAGAGCGTTTAAACTAAGATTTTCCCGCGCTTGTGTATAAACCCCTCAATCTCAGCTGGAACTCGATGAATTTAAAAACTGTTTTCAGATTCGTGATCAGCACACCTTTTTACATTTTATGAACGTGTTTATAGAAAATTTATTTTTTGAGTCACCAACCCTATTACATACACACTAATTCCGGGTCAATGGGACCAATAATAGTACATAATGCGTACTATATTTAGGATTAGAAGGGTACATAGTATCAGATGTAGGATTAGATGAGTACACATTACGTATGTCTGATGATCACTATGTGCTAACGTACATAATAAGTACTAATGCCGGGTCACTGGGACCAATAATAGTACATAATATAAATATATAATATAAATAGTGGGCAATGAGGGCACCACGTGGGGAGTTGAGGGGGATATGTAGGCGTGGTAGGATAGATAGTGTAGGCTGCACGAACTAGACTACTATAGCGCATAGCCCAGAGTGCAGACTTAAAGTATTGATGCAGACCCAGAAAGATGTCTGGTGGAAAGTTACTACAAAAATAGGAAAATTGTAGCTGCTGTAGTCTTCTCTGTATAGATAGATAGATTTATTTATACATTATGTAAAAACAATAACAAATACACCAAACAATGTACCGGTATAAAGGTATTGTCCAACAAAACATATAGGATTACCCCTAAAGCTTTGCAGCTTATTTCCAAGGGGGTCCTTTATGTTACTTGGTTACAAATACAATATTACACTACGCTAACCTAAAACCAATATAAAACGTAATTACACTATGTACATGTACAACTTTACCGAACGAGGCGTTAAAGTCTATACAAATCAATCCAGGTTTCAGCCAATCACAAAGGAGATGACGTAGGGCCTATTACAAATGAATGTGGATTGATTTGTATAGACTTTAATGACCACACATGTTCTGTTAGAATCTATACATTTCAATTATTTTCATTTAAATACTGCTTTCCCACTACTATTTCCCATAATAGTACTAAAGTAAGTAAGATGGTCTTAGAACGGTCTTATATTTCTGAAATTTCTGGTCTTAGATAGAATATGGTCTAAGAAGATTCTGGAATCCCTACCCGTTCTGGGAGGCTACCTCTGCCATGTCTACGTCTAAGGAGGTAGGGTACCCCCTGCCTCGTCTGAACAAACTGAATGCTTTATTGCACAACCCGAAAATTACGCACAGCAATAAATTAATGGCTCACAATGCCATTGACAACATTATAAAATCCTTAACACTTCGATTACCACTACTCACAAAGTCGCCTAATGATAAACGAATTATCACCCAGAACCGCCGAATTTCCTCAATCCGACGGCAATTGTACACAACGCGAAAAAAACAAATTAGAAAAAAGAAGAAATACCTAAGACCGACTAACATGGAACAAAATAGTATGTCTGCATATCTCAATCGATTGCAGCCGGTTGTAATTGGACAGGGCCGCGATCATGATTACGCATTAACTAACTGTATCTGACTGTACATTTTATACTGTACGTATGATTAAATGTTCTGCGGTTTCAGATAATGGTTTGCTACTGTATGATTAACCTGTTAATTTACTATAAGCATAACATATGTATCTATAATTATAATAATGTAGAACAAGTATGAGAGTGTCTAGCAAATATTTTTCATATCCTTTCATATAGCCTATACAGTTGACTTGAACTTATAATTTAAATTATAAGTAAAAAATTGAAATGTATAGATTCTAACAGAACGTGGGTGATCATTAAAGCCCATACAAATAATCCACATTCGGTTGTAATAGGCCTACGTCATCTCCTTTGTGATTGGCTGAAACCTGGATTGATTTGTATAGACATTACCGAGAGCGTGACAATGCCCGACTCAACGATAAAGATGCAATACTTAAGATACTAACAGGTCTGTAATTACAGGGTTCTACTTTACTATTCTTTTTATACAGAGGAACAACCTTAGCTAATTTCAGTTCGTCTGGTACTACATTATCTACGATTTAATAATAAAAGTAATAGGCACTTTAAGTACTTCAGCACCATCCTTAAGAAAACGGGCAGGTATTAGGTCTAGACCGGTACTTTTTGAGGCTGATAGGCTAAGTAGATTTTGAAAAGCGAAATCCTCAGAAACGGGTTTTAAAAATTTTCTGAATTTTGTAACTTTTCTAAATAAAAATTATTTAGAATTTCGGACCCTATACTATATTTATTACTTGAAAACGGTAACTTCTTAACTAAATTAGAGGCAACATTAGTAAAATAATTATTAAATAAATTACTAACTTGAGTATGATCATGAATCAGCTCACCGTTATCTTGCAGAACAATATTCGATTTAGATTTAAGGTTTTTATAACCTAAAGATTTTAGGGTAGACCATAGACTTTTAGGATTATCTTTATTCTCACTTATTTTGTTGTACAAATAATCAGATTTAGCTTTTTTTATTTCCCGTTGGACAAGGTTTCTATATTTGCAGTAATTATTATAATCAGCTAAAACACGGTATTTCCTAAATTTATACAAATAGTTATCTCTTTCTCTGATATTACAAAGAATACCCGAGGTCATCCAGGGCTCAGTGCGTTGTTTAAGACTCATTTCTTTAATTGGTGCTACAGTATTAAGTGCCTTTAAAAATATATCTTTAAAAACAGTGTACGCAAGGTTAATGTCAGCGGCCTTAAAACAGGGTTCCCAGTCAGAATTTACTAACAAACTTAAAAAGCGTTCCTTGCTGTAATTTTTCATAGACCTAACTGTTACTGTTTTATGATCCCCGAAAAAAGATTTTTGGGTCTTTCTTGTGCAAAAAACTATAAAATGATCATTTAGACCTATCGGTAAAACCCCAGATTGAGAAATAATATCGGTATTATTACAAAGGATGTGATCTAGTAAAGTAGAAGTTTTAGATTCTGGTAGAATCGCGGATAATTTGTTTTAAACCAAACAAATTTAAAATACTTTGGTACTGTTTACAGATGGGGGATGCTTTGAGATGGTAACAGATATTAAAATCACCTAAGAAATATATTTCACAGTCTGACCTAAGATTACATAAAATTGTATTTTAAAAATTTTGCAAAAAATCTGATTGTTTAGGGGGCCGATATAAAGTACCGATTAAAATAGGTTTAGTTTTAGGAAGTAAAAGTTCCACCAGTAAAACTTCGTCACAAGTCTCTAAATCTTCCCTACGATTAAAAGCTAAATCACATCGAATGTAAGTACAGACACCACCACCATGTCTGTCCCTATCCTTACGTAAAACTACGTAATTATCAATATAAATTTCGCCATCAGAAACACTATCATCGAGCCAAGTTTTAGAGATTGTTGAAACTGCTGGGTTGGATTTATTGGATTTATTGATTAAAATACGAATTTCGGAAAGTTTTGGAAGCAGAGATCGTGCAATTAAATGCAAAAAATGCAGACCTTTTTTCTTAAAAAATTTTAAAAGTTTCACTCTCAGCATCACTTGGAGTTTGCAGAGGCGATGTGAGGATTGAATCTTCGGTTTCTGATTCTAAAATTGTATCATGAAAGGGAAGATCGGTAAAAATACAGCTACAGTATTGCAGAGAAAACTTGGTTCAAGATTGTTTCTGGTGGAGAATAAATTACTGGTTTTCCTACGGTAACATTTTAAATGTACAAATGTGTCACAACTCTTGCATTGGACGATCTTACTCCGAGAGTTTGTTCCTCATTGACAGACGGGGCAGTTGATCTTCGGGGCCCGCGTCCTGCTGGGTCCTGGGTTGGTCTCAATATCCCCAGCCAGAGACAGAAGACAGAGTTTGGCGATTAGGCCTCTAGTTCGTGGAGAGGAGACCCAAGATCTTCTTCCCCGACGAGAGCAGTAGAGGCTAAATCCACTCGTTGACCACATCTCCGTCGATTCGGCGCGGCAGTTCGAAATGGTAGTGACAGGGTGTTCCGTAAACCAGTCCAATGCGGGTATTGGGTGGGTTGCAGGGTCACCCCGCGGATCGGATGGTTCTGCCACAACGAAATGGCCCAGAACGATAAAAACTGTAGAGATTAAGAGTGGTGACTTAATAAGTAGCAAAGATGTATGGGTAAATAATTACAGCAAGGTGAAGAAATCGTAGCAACTGAAAATTGAAAAATTCTAGAAACATAATTAAAAATTAATGGAAAAAATTGCGAAAATAGGGAAAATTGACACATAACTGAAAATTAATTGTACAAAAGGTAGATAAAAGGTAGACCATTGCTGATCTAATACTGATTGAAACTGAAATTTGTTTTATCTCTTGGCCTACTGAGCCTTTGCAAGGCACCATCAGTTTGGTGAGAGAGAGAAATCGGGATGGTGGATAAGTTAGTCAAGAGAAGGAAGTCGGAGAAGAGTGAGAGTGAGCTGTTAGTCAATTTCACGCTGAGACATCCGAAGAATTAGACGAGGAAGTATTACAATCAACTTCCTAAGAGTCAGAAAGCATACGTGTTGCAAGATTAGTTCAGAGGTATACATGAATGGCGATTAGTTGGAACCTACGGGACGCTGTCATTGGATAACGCGATCAACGAACATCTTCGTTATGTTGTGAAGGGGGAGGAAGATACCTTTGTGATACCAAGGTATGCAAGGGAACCAGCTAAGAATGAATGGAGGAAGTTTGTCGAATTGGTGGAGAGGGGTGGATATATGGTTTTGATGACGAGGGGACCGTAGAGGATGATGATGGGACGAGGAAGGGGTCAAGGGGGTCAGGTAGAACTATATTGCTGCATCTAGCGGTGCCGAACGGATATATTTTTCTTTTCGACCTGGGGACCTACAGGAAGAAAGATGGACCGAAGTTGAACCATCTACCGGATGCGGCACAGATGCTGGTGAGATCAAAGACCATGATAAAGATCGGGTCAGTGATACGTGACGATGTGGAGAGGGTTATTGGACCGAACACCCCGAGTCTTCTGGATACACAGGTAGTCTATATGGCTATGACAAAGCCAGATGGATTAGGACTTGTGGATAACACGGGTCAATACAGAGTAGTGGCGATGGGTCAGCTGATGGGACTCTTATGCTATAGGGCCGACAGAGTGGAAGAAGTTACGAGAAGAGTACGGAGCGGAACTGATGGAATCGCTCATGTGGGGAGGGAAGATTTGTATCACTTCCGAAGGGGGAGGATTAAGACATACCAGAAGAGTTATATCTTACAGGAGGACTGGATAATGATTGGGTTAGTGAACCCATTCATAACGATGGTCATTGGCAGAGAACCGATGGCATTTCTACTGATGGGACCACCTCTGAACCACAGAAGAGCCTTCAGAACTGCCTTTGAACGTCTTGTAGACCACCCGGGGCAGAAGGGCGAGTTGGTGTATTACAATACCCGACATCTGGTGGACAGAGAAGTAGCCACACCATACCGACGATGGAAGAACACGAGGTGGACAGGGAGGAAGAGGCTGCTAGGAAGGAGAGGAGGGAGGCAGCAAGCAGAGAGGCAGCAGAAAAAGGAGGGGATTATGATTTCAAAGCCCAGGATATGGTGAGTTGAGGTGGGGCTCGGAGACCTCGGGCGAGTTTCGGCCAGAAGACAAGATAGAGTGGATGGAGGAATCGCCGATACAGTCAACATCTGGATTGCAGAGAATGCCAATACCCAGGGGGTCCGAGGGTGACTTCAAGAGGAAGAGACCGAAAGCGGCAGAAGACTGGAGAGTTGTGGGCGAGTACCAGGCCAGTACATGGTAAATCGACCGCGATCCTGGGTTTGGAACCACTTGTGGTAGAAGAGATGAGGGAGACGTGTTCGGGGAGATGCCACTGATAGAGAGGATCATTCGGGCGGACATGGACTGAGTGGACGGGAGAGTGGTGACAGCCAGTAGGGCGAGAGCGTTCTGGGATCCCCCATGTAAGCGAGCCTGGGAGCATGGAGAGCTGGCAAGGAATTTCCTGGTGGACGCGATCCGACTAGGTGAGCAACTGGGGACAGCACCACGGGTGGTGTTTGGGGAGATGATGCCGAGAGAAGAAGAAGACATTGACATAGGTAGAGACATTAAGGTGGAGATGTTCATGTATCAGTGGCTCCACAGACCTAGGCAGTTGCGTGGAGCCAAGGACGAGTTTGGGAGGCAGACTGTGATAGTCGGCTATGATTACTGTGGGCGGTTAACCCACCAGCAGTAGAACTGTCTGTATCGCTACGAGAAGGGAACGACATGTCTGTACTGCCACGACTCCACCCATAGGATGGTCGCATGCCTGAAGCTACACCATAGATGTTGTAAGTGCAGATTTAGAGGGCACTGAATGTCAATGCGACTGGATGAATGACGAGGAGAAGTTTCGCATCTATGAGGATTGGGCCGACATCGTTGTCATGACCAGACAGAGGATGAAGGCCCAGGAGTTCCAGTGGGGGTTGTTTAACATTAACCAAGAGGCCCACCAAGAGCTCACTAGGAAAAGTCTGCCATTCACCTACCAGGAGGTAGAAGCGGCGGCATCACACAGAGGGTAATTAATACCCAACAGTACCTCGACAGGTGGTCGCCGGAGAATAGGATGGAGTTTAGGAGCTTTCTGGCAGAACATATACCACATGCCATGAAGATCATCATGTGGGACGCTACCAGAGGAAAGCAGGAGGGACACTCAGTGGGACCACCAGCGAAACGATACAGCGAGATGATAATGGCTGAAGGATCCAACTACGGGGATTGGCAAAGCTGTATTGGCGCGGATGAGTGCCCTAAAGAGTAAACAAGAGGAGAAGAAATGCCCGAGACAGGACGAGGTCTAAACTAACTAATACTCAAGGTCCACACCTTTTATATAAGTATAAAGTTAGTACACACCATACGTACATATAATCAATCAAATAGTGCAATACATAGATCTATACTAAACACAATGTACATACTATAGTCAGATGTAACCTTTTCCAATTAGCTACTGGGACAGGTGGAGTATGTGACAGCTGAGTGGAGGATGAGTCCTACAGGACTAACGAGGTGAGGACATAGTGGAGAGATCAGATAATAATATCCGAAAGAAAATTGAGTGAGGAAGAGAGGCGATTGTCTAAATAGAGACGTCAGATGCCTTGGTACAAATTAGCTCGCAGATGTACCAAGGGTGGGTAGTGAGAGCAGACCCTGAGGGACCAGTCTGGAAAACTGGTCTCAGAAAAGAATATACCACCCCACATCCAATATTAGATTGGATTCCAGCGGAATGGAGTGCACTTGAGGGTGATGCTATCTTCTCACCAGAAAGATGTCATGGGGGGGGGGGGAGTGTTAGTGGACCCAAACCGCTGCACCACCCAGCGAGAAAATGGGGAAATCATGATTTACGAATTACGATTAGATATCCAATATTGCCCAACCCAATATTGCACACCAGAGGGAATAAGGCAATATACACTGCCAGCGGAGAGAGATACCAATACATCTCAGGGGGAAGCCAGCACAGGGCCAGGAAAGATAGGGAGTGGCCATAGAAAGTAAACCAACCAATAGTAGTGGAGCGGTACACCATCAATTAGTGCGCATCTTTTGGTAGATCGATACTGTAGGCAATATGTGTAATCTTCCATGCAATGTCCATATAACTGTTATTCAGTGTTAATTATGATTCAGTTGGCTAGCATTCAGAGTATAAGTTAAGCGGTTTAAACCGTCATCGGTACTGCTGTCATTGTGCAATACTGATTGTGCTGTATTACCGATACTCATATATCTGACATTATCAATAGCCACAAGCTTTAAACTCAGATCTTTATTATATCGGCCTTCGGCCTTTCAGCCCCAAGCCTTTCAGTGACAGTCACATTAGTGTACTAACCGACTACGACGCGTATTAACCATGACACAAATACCGGTAGGGATCCCTCGCCAACTCGGATCCCGTCACACATCTTCTTAGATAGTGTTTATAATTATTTCGAATTAAGAATTAACATATGACACTTTTAAGTGCTGCGCGGAGGCCCAACTTCGTTTATGAATGCTGGTTTATATTGTATTATGTAGGGGTACCAGTAACTCATTATAATTTATGTTATTGAGCTTACTTTTTCCCTTCTGTGCTTCAAAACACTTTTCCCTTAAAAAATTCCTCTTAACTATTATTAGTTTTAACAAATTACAATTACTTTATTAACCTAAATATTTTCAAAATTTTAATAAATGTCCAACTCAAAATGAAGTCACATTTACATTAAAAGATAAAAAAAACAGAGAAAAAAAGTTAATATAATATAAGTTCTAGACCAAGACTAGATTCCCCCGATGCCTCACTTTACTGACAACCCTAGTCTCTGCAACAGTTGAATGATGCACAACAGATGCAAGTGGCAAGCAACCCTTGAGGTGACCCCTGATCAGTACCACCCACACCTAAAACATAGAATAAAACGGAAGGCAGTTTTGTGTAGAGCCATTCCAGGTTTTGTAATTGGTAGGGCAGTCAGCCACAATGAAGCACTTTTCTCCTTTGCTAGATATCAATGATATAGTGCGTTCTCATCAACATTGGAGTCTAGTGAGGTGCATTTCCCCTGCAGTCCAATCTTTGTTTCCAAATCAAGACCTTCTGACCTTCTGTATTTCCCATGGGGGAATTTCGCATGAAGCATTTAAGGCTATAAGGGGCTCACTCAACTTCTTCGAATTCTCATAACAATTGTTATAGTCAGCTGGTTGCACGAGAAATGGGGGCACCTCCCTGTACTAGCAGCTATCAACCTGTTTGTTGTTTCCTCTTAACTCTACTAACGACATGAGGTTTCCATTAAACCGCTACGTACTGTATTTGGATTCTTCTGAACAGTGAAGAATTACTCAGCCATTATTACTCTATTGCCAAATCTACAGTACTACCGTGTAGAGTAAGTATGTTGCAATTTTGATTAATTAACAAATAAGTCTTCTTGAATTTTGTTAGATGGAATACATTGGTTTCCATATCGACCGAAATTACTTTCATATAACTTTTGAGGAATAGGCCTACTACTATTCAAGAGTCCCCACAACTTTAGAATAAGGCCCATTAGGCCTAATGTAAGAAAACTTTACTTTACCTCTAAAGGGGAAAGTTGGATTCACTGCATAAATGCAGTTCAGCCAACTTCCCTGAAGTTCAAATGCAAAATATTCTATAAGCAATATAATCACAACAAAAATGTTTAAAGTTAGCAAAAGTATAATGGGTAAGGCCCATGTGCGATTTTATTACTTAATACTGCATCATTGCGTATTTTTCTTATTTTTCTTATAGACATAAAATATATACATAATAATACAAATACACATGTTAAGAATATATTTTTAAACAATGTATTAGCAAACATGAGTATTATTTCTAACTATCCTACTTATTTACATATTAATATACCTACTAGTTATCTAAAACCTTCTTAACTCTATGTAACCTGATCAGAACCTTTGTCTCTACTTTTATTTCTTTTTTTCCGATGCTTCGATTTATGTTTTTTCATTTGCATTCTATCATCGATTTGATCAAAGGTATCGTCTTCTTGACTCATCATTTTTGTCTCCAATTCATTTTTAAATATTGGCTTTTTGGAATATATTTTTGTGTGAATTGCTGAGTCATCAACATCCCCATTAAGTTGTGATGAAGATTGTAAATCAAAAAGATCCGAAGATAACTCGTTAATATTGTTATGTTTATTTATTGGAGGTGGAACAACAGCTTCCAGCTCAGTATCAATAAATAAATTACCTACCATAAACTCATCATTATCGCCTTCAAGTAATTTTGTTTGGAGCGTAGTTTCTTTGTTGATTTCATCTTCAAACTTTTCAATATGATTTGAATTGTCTTTTGAATCACTCGTATATTTTTCAATATTTTTATGATGAATGTTTCTTACGATCTCATCAGCTTTCTCATTTAGTCCCACATTTATAACGTTACTTTTAATTGGTTCACATTTTGTCTGCTGATTATTAATATCTTCTATCTTCTTCTCATAAGGTTTATTATATGAACTCATCTTGGCTATAAACTGATGTAACTCACTAGTAACATCGACTAGTTGATCACTCATCACCTTCACTCTTTCCTCAATAGAACCTTTAGTTTTTTGAATTTCTGAGCGACGGAATACAGAGGCAGACTCCTTCTCGAATGTACGTAACATATCCAGCACGTGGGGCGAGTATGTGACCGTATGTTCTTCATATTGTCCTACTGACCATGGGGTGTGTGTGGAAGATAAATCACCAGTACACATGACTGTGTAACACAATCTAACCAACCAGCGTGCGACTCTGTATATATGTTCTATTAACAGCAAAGGAGGTGGCATAACAGGCTTCTTAGCATAATGACTTGCAAGAAAATACATATCGTATTTCCATAGTTGTAAGGAATTTAGTCTGACACTCTCATAAATATGATTAAATATTGCTATTAATAAATTCAGCAATAATATGTTACCTATTAATAAATAAACCGCTAATATTATAATAACGATTCGTCTTCTTTGAAAGCAATAACTATCAGAAGGATTCGATTCTGCGCATAAATCAGAGTCGAGTTCATCTAAAAATAATTCCCCATAAAGTTGATAATATGGAATTTTAAATACTTGTAATAGTAGTTCGCCTATCTGGTCTGGCCGTCCGGTGTAGGTACTGGGGTGTAGGATAGTCCAAGCAGCTATAGAATAGGCCACAAAGAAAACAAGTAACACAGCCAGAAAAAACATTAATTCTACCAACATCCTCCGTATCATTACCCACATAGGGCCTAACTTACTGCTGACTGCATAAATTCGAATAATCTTAATAAAGAATATGGTGGAGACACAGCATAGAATAATGCGTCCAACTTCATAATAGTATGAACTAAATCTAAGACCCATTCCTATGAGAGCTGTAGTCAAACTTAATCCATCAATTATGTTCCACTCAGCTTTTGACCACCGCAATATGCTTTCGTACCAGGATCCCGAATACATTTCTAGAATCTGGCGCAGCTCTTCAGTAAATAGAGAAACTATAGTTACTATTACGTAGATTTCTAGAACTGAGGTTTCGCCTTCCTGCAAATCGAATAGCAGATAGGCAACGAACAATAGCAGAAATATTATGTACGCTATTGAATTACCCCAGAATTTTGTTATTGGTGCTGTATAAAATACTTTCAGTTTGTCAATGAATTTTACATCTTGGGATTCAGTTTTATTTTCTTGATAAATTTGAATTCCAGTTGAAAGTGATTGTTTCTCGGTTGTTACTTCTATAGAAGTGATTAAAAACGGTAGGAATAAGCAAGCTATAACAGTAGGGGCCGTACATTGTAGGCCCCCTGTCCATTTACTCTGTACAGAGTCCTGACAACATTGATGGGCAATGAATTCCTGGTCTCCAGCCAACGCTGCAATATCAATGCAACTATTTAATCCCCAGTTTTTATGTCTCTTATCAATTAACATCGTCGCCAAAGAACTCTCGGTAGTGTAGCACTGATCCATAACTGCCAGAGATAAACCTTCAAATTCTCTAGCATGACTCATATAGAGATTCTTTGTTTCTAAATCCTTGGATCTGACACGATGAGAAATCGATGTCCACATTTGACTGGCAACTATCCCCATGGTTACTGGTTCCTCTACATAGTTCCAGAAAAATCGCGCCAAATCTGACCTGAAATTTAAGTAGGCAATTTGTTATTATTTTCTAATTAATTACAATGTAGATTTAATAGATATCTACTGTCAGTTAAAAATGTGAAATTTAGTGAAATATTTTTATATTAACTCTCTCAACTCAAATATTTGCACTTTTTTTTAACATCATCAACAATCGTTCCTTGATTTTAAAATTTTTAAATAGACCTACATACAGTACTTGTTGCAATTTAACTTTATTAAACTTTGTTTTTTTTTATGTTTTTTTATGTTTTCTTTTAATTTTGGATAATTTATTTGATTTTTAGTTATATACCTGGATGTGAGAATTGCCCACAGAAAGAGTTCATTGAAGGGTCTTTGAAACAAAGCCTCTGGGTTCCCAACATTCCCGGTAGCTATGTGATGAGTAGCTGCTCTATAAGCCTCTTCTTTCGAGCCGAACTCTTCAGGACTGTGTCCATAATACATCAACGACATGGCGACCAAGTTGGTGGATAGAGCCATTAAACCGAATCGTTCATTGACACTACTGATACGGGGATGGTCGGAAGAGTACAGATATTCGTAATGCGATCCAGTCAGCAGTTTAATTACCTGGAAGTAAATAAAGTAGAACCCTAGAAAGTTAAGTAAACTTTTATTCTACCAGTTGACAAGTAATTTTAGGCAAAGTTTGTTGAATTATTTCCAGTGCCCCCACCCCACAAAAACTATACTCCCCAGTGGGAACTGGTACTGACTTAGTAGCCATTTAAGGTTTAGAGTTTATATTATTTATTTATAAATAATAACAAATTATCATATCGATCATAATCAATTAATAATTATGAATATAATTATAAATATGAAATTGAAATTGAAGAATATTTAAAATTGATCCAATTATTATAAATGGCTGTTTTAGTCCTCTATGAAGGCAAAAAATGAAAAAAAAACAAGTAACAAGCACTTTTCGGTTTGAACACGAAATTTTTAATTCACTTATACGATGCTATAAATTTATATTTATAGGTTTTCTGGGGCGCTGATTCTGATGGAATACATTTCTAAATTGCCAGATCATTGCTACACGTATTTTTCGGCGCAACATGGCTAGTTTTGGTGCTAGCACCAAATTTCGTACCCATCATCAAAATATCATTTGAGATGTCTAGTGATGTTTTTATTGATTCCATCGGATTCAGGACCCTCATAAACCCGTATAACGTAAGAAACAAGATGATAAGACTATCTATTGACCAATTTGCTTATTTTCAAAAATTTGGTGCTGGCACAACAATTTTCACCCACCAGCGAAAAATACAAGTTAGAAAACTCTTATGCAATTTTTACTTATTCCATTGAATTCAGAACCACCACAAACCCGTATAACGCACGAAACAATGTGACACAATCAATTTATAAATTTGATGGTTTTCAAAATTTGGTGCTAGCACCAAATTTAGCACCCACTTCCGAAAATACAAGTTTGAGATGTCTAGTTAGATAATTATTTATTCCATTGAATTCATTTAGAACCGCCATAAACCTCTAAAACGCGAGAAATAAGTTGTCACAAGCAATTTAACTATTGAATGGATTTTCAAAAATTTCGTGCTGATACCAAAATTTGCACACAGTACCGAAAATTGATACACGTGGTGCAACTCGAATATATTCCATCGAAACCAGAACCCCAAAAAAACCCCTATTGCGCAAAAAACAGTTTCAAACAATAAATTTTCATAATTGATATATTTCAAAATTTGGTGCTGGCACCAAAATTTGGCACCCGCCTAAAAAACAAGTCTGAAATTTCTAAATTAATTTATAATGATTTCCATCTAACTGTAAACACCAAAAACCGGTGTAAATCAAAAATATAGTTGTTACAAATCATATTTCATGAAATGTAATTTTCAAAAAACTTCTCAAAAAAAGCGCCAAAAGTAGGGTTAAAAAATGGAGCTATAACTCGAAAACTACCCACTATTTTTGAAAACGGTTTTCACTACTAGGAAGGCAATAGATTTTTAGGAAAAGTCATAAAATTTTAGATTCCCAACTACGTTTGTTTCAGAGTTATAAAAAAAAAACCACAAATAAATACATCATAAATAGATAGTTCTGACCATACCATTTCAAGTTCACAACCTCTATATTGGTTTAGAAATTTACAGCAAATTACTTTTGGCGTGAGGGCCAGCCAGGTAAAAATCTTCTGCTTTTGCTGTCTCATGGAGAGAACAAAACCCGGCCCAGAATTTTTTTGAGGTCTCATAAAGGGCACTGCCCTTCAAGATGCAGATAATCTCGTGAAAGATATGGGTGATAGGGTGTTGTGGCGACGCAATTTAGTAGTTAATCCGGTATAGCATTAAGTTTTTCTTGGTAATGCAGCTACAATGATGCATGCCGTGATTGTAGACAGATGGTTCACATTATATTAACCAGAAAGGATATGTATACAGCATAAATATGAATTTACCCAAACAATATTGTTAGAACAGAAATGTCACCAGTTGATCGTGTCAGCTGTTGATCCTTAGGATTGTCTGTTGATTTCTTGTTTGTTTGGTTTGAGCAATCCTCTCATACACTTTACAATAGTTCGACCGAGTACATTGTGAATTGGATCATATTATATTTACGATGGTATAAAATACTTACTCAGGTAACTATACCTATAAATAAATCTCAAACAATAATATATACATAAAACATTATAATATTAATAACATTGACAACAAAGAAATACGTAGTCGCTCACCTGAGAAACATCTTTGAGGCTGTACGGTCCATTTGGGTATCGAATCAAAGGTGCAATCAGTTTAAACAAACGTTTTAGAATTGGAGTGTATTCAATAGATTTATTGTATAGATAGCGTAACCTAGCAACAGTAAGAAATTCTTTCATAATAATCCCATTCTCCAGAAATAACTGAATAAAATTTGTTTTATTTTCCAGCAATGCTTTGATCATAATATCGTCTAGGCTTCCAGAAGGCCATTCGTATTCTTCAGTGAATATCTCTTCAGCAGCTACATCAACTCTATTCCATGAAAGAGCGAGTTTCAATTGGTCTCTTTTAGTGGCACGCTGCCCTCTTAGCAACGCATCCAGTATAGCAACGTCTAGATTATCACTTTCTTCTCCTTCTTGCATTTTAAATACTGTTAACATAAGTTTGTCTTTAACGCAGTCATTAACAGCATCCTGTAGGATACGCATTCTACTCGCGTTCTTAGTGGTGAGTTTTGGAACAGCAGCCATTAGTTTCGCTTTTAGTACATCCATACTCGATGGGTCGACCTAAATATATAACGGTTAAATTGAATATAGATTTTATTTACTGATAGTTTTCATGATATTTACTATACGATATATTCATTTCATTATATTAAGTCCCTACTGTGTTTTATGTACTTAAACTAACATTCCTACAGTATATAAGTTAACTTTTTTTGCAGATAGGGGGGGGGGGGGGGGGGGGGGGGAAACTGAATGCAATAAAAATTAATCCCTCTCCAGGGGAAATTGGACGCAAATAACAGTTGATTACTCTCAAAAATAAAACTGTAACCTGTTCTATTGTGTTTAGTTTATTGTTTTGGTTAAAATAACGTGTCACTGTAACCTCCTTCCCTAAATTGAGAATTTAACATTGAGGCGGGATATTAATTCGCCAAGGCGGGTTTCGTGTCCAGTTTCCCCCCTTGTCTCCTTTTTTGTGATCATTGATTAAATCGTTCACTTGTTTCAATGTATCCAAATCCAAATTAACAATAATATTATATCATTAATTTAATGAAAACAGTTTTGAATTATCCAATTGTGTTGGGAATAGAACTACGTTTTATCTGTTAACGTCCAGTTGTAATGCTACCAGTATGATATGGTACACTATCACTTTGCATTATAAATGTTGCTATAATATTGGTAAGCAAATCTACGGTTACTGAATACTACTAGAGAGCCAACAAGCTGGCTATAAGAAGACCTCCAGGCCCTTAAAAGATAAGGAGGACAGTTTGACATAGTTATAGCGGCTGTTGAGAGGTTCAACAAGTTATCCCCAACTGTCTTCTAATTAAATGTAATTTCATGACATGTCGAGAACCAATTATTATATAATATATTTGTGAGAAAATATGATGTACAGTTTTGTGAACTACTGTACAGTACATGCAACTATATACCATAATCCATATTTGGGTTGCCAATTTCCCCTGGAGAGGGATGAATTTCTATTGCGTCCAGTTCCCCCCCCCCTATCTGTACTGAATACCATAACAGTAAGTAAACTTACTGGACGGTGGAATTTACATTTTCATAATTGATATTTTCATTGCAATTTATTTCATATTTAAATAAAATATAATCTTAGGTAACAAATCTATATGAGATTATTGTCAATAACCTGTCTGACATTCTCGATAACCACAGCAGTAGAGTTAGCGTAGGCGAGAACATCTGCCATTCTCCCGGTACCATCGCAGACAACACATGGAATCCCATTGATAATAGATTTTCTCACTGTGAGAAGGGAATCCCATCCCCCTTCTAATAGGACAGAGACCACCGGTACACCAAGTCCTTCTGGTTCCCCATCCCTGCCGCTAGATGGCGCTGCTATCAGTCCCTCCAGACCAGTTCGCACACATCGTGTGGCCTCAAATGCCGGGCCCATTAGACCTCGGCTTCCTTCGGTGATTAGAATAAAGTGGGTGTGGTCAGGGTTCAGGGATTCAGGCTGACCTGGAAAAATATTTATATATAATAAAATACTGATAAATTCCGTAAATTTCCAAGTTTCAAAAAATTGATATTTACTTTGGTATAGTATTATAATATTGTAGTTTAGAATTTTAACACAATTTCTCAATCGACTCATAGCAGCTTCCCAGGATAATAATATATGCCCGCTGATATACGATGGATTATAAAAGTAAAGACAACAGGCACTGGTCGTCCACTGAGATTACCCACTGTGTATAAACCATTTAGTTGATTTGATAGAAATGCTGATTCGGCCCACCCAATATAATATTTACATGCAAGAGGTGAAATCTAACAAAATCCAGGTGTGGGCCTACAGTAGGTTAGTGGGGAATCAATTTATAATTTAACATCACCTTAAATATTCCCATCACCCTGTTTACGGGAAAGTTTCTTAATAAAGTTAGGCCTAGTCTACAGATTGATATGTAACAGCTGAAAACTTGTATGTAACAGCTGAAATGTTTTGCTTCGCCAGAATTACAGAATTTACTATGCAATGTCTGCAAAGATATCATTTGACATTTGAGTGATTTTGTTATTGACTTTTGAGTCTATCTAATCATGAAACACCAGAGTCTCCGTTCTGTTAACTGTTACATGTGAAGCCAGTAGTGCGCCACACTAACTCCCAAGTTACACGCCCCACAACGCTCGACACTCTTTACTCGAAACTTCTGTTCGAATCATTTTGTTCGAATCTACTCACCTGGTCTTGAAGCATGCGATACTGGATACTCTGCGGGCCATCTTCCCCTACCATCTCTGCTGTAAAGACAGTCTGCGTTTGCAACAACACCCATCGGAGATAGACCAATACAAGTGAGAAGTCTGTGTCCCCTAAATAATGTAATTTAGATTTTGTTAATTAATATTTTGTAAATTGTTAAATGATTAATGGAAAACAATTCACATTCCTCTAGAACACTTCCTATAATAAATGTTTATCCAAATTCCACAATGTTTAAACTATAGGCCTCTTTACAAAGTATTAGGCCTATTATGTCTTTTATAATAAATAGAATATGGGGCGAGCCACGCAGTAAAGTCGAGCCTTAGCGCACAATTATAATTAGTAAATATGGCAAAATCTCATATCCGGGGTATGTATGTATGTAAGAATTAATTTTTTATGAAATATTGATTCGTAAATAACTTTTGAAGATTTTAACCATTTCTTTTAAAAATTGACTTTTATATCCGCAAAAATGCGGAAATAAAATACTTTTTTGTCCGCATATGCGGAGAAATTAATAATTATCCATTCAATCTTCCAAAAATGCGGATAATTAAATATTAATCCAATCAACGATCTGGAAGTTCATTCTGTTGATTTCGCATTATTTATTCTAGAACAGTTATCACGTTGGTAATTATTAATAAATTTAGCATTAAAATGTTTAGTTGTAGGATCTTTTGAACAATTAGCTAATTTAATCAAATTTTTGGTTTGATTATTTGATTAACGTTTTGGAACTGGAATATCACCTTCACACTCCACTAACAAATTATAGCTTGTATATATTAGCTAGTATTATTTAATTACACAATCAATGATGCATAGGGGCCAAATTGACATCGAATTTGCGATAACTTTGTTACTTCTAATTCAAATGGGAATAGTTAAAGGAAGATTAAGTGGTAGCTAGTGGTGCTCAATGTACCTTCAATATATTTCCAATATTGTATTTAATATATTATTCATAATAATTAGTAATAGTATATTCTAAATGTGGCTTGACTTTTGGCAAAACGTCGTTTTTGTCTGCATTTTAGTGGAGAAAAAGATAAGTTTTAAAAGAAAACAACATCTACAAAAATAAATCATTATTTGTCATTTCTTTTTAATCCGCATTTCCCCGAAATAGTGCATTTATTCCTCGGCTACGGCTCGGAAAAAATGTGCACATTCTGCTATTCCTCGAAAATACGGATAAAAAAGTAGGACAAAAAATAGTACTTTCTTTTTGTAAAATAAATAGTTATTCAACCAAATTTTGTATGGGCATACTAGAGAAAAAGTTCCAATATTTTTTAAAGTTACGGGCAAATACCTCTCGAACTTTTGACTCGAGATCAAATCGAACTTGTTTCGAACTTTGCTCAAGTTCGTCCCACGAATGTGTCTGTAACAGTGAAACTGGACTCTTCCAACAAATAGAAATAATGTCCGGTACCCTGCATGCTTTCTAAATAGGGAGGTAAGCGTATTGTTCACAAAATTCTAGCATCGCCAATGAAAATCGGCGCAAAAAGAGATCGGCATCTTTAACTTAGAAACTGATCGGTATAATTATAACCAACTCCAACCAATTGTTTACAATTCATACATACAGAATGTCATTATGTATCAACCTGAAACCGACCAACTTTTAAGCTAAAAATATAAATTACTATATATACGCCCCCAAACGGGGCAAATAGGTACTGATTAAAACGTATAAAAAAGGTTTATACATTTACATTATTATAAAATTGTATAAAATATTTTCTTAAAATTTAGATAAAGCAGACAGGGAGGGACATTGCGACCAGCCAAAGGCGCGGTATCCATCATCGGTGGGGCCGAGACAGAATAATGTAGATGCATCCAGTTGAAGGGGAGTGGAAAGATTTATTAGAAATAAGTTTGCGGTAAATCCATGATAAGTCATTCTGGTGTTTAGATGGCGGTTTCCCTGTTTACAGAGTTTCCATGTTGTTTTTGTGAATGCGGAACATAACTGATATTGTTCGAGTAGGAAGTTGGTGTGGCGTTCTTGTCTGTACGTGTCATATTGTTCTAGAACGCTCGTCAGGACAAGATTGCTTATTATGCTAAATATTATATATTAAAATCAATATGATTATGTATATCAATACTGTGTACCAACTAACCGACTGCCCCCCAGCCATTGCATCGTCTGTCCTTCCCGTACGGCAGTTCCTACCACCTTGGCGACTCCCAGATTACCTCCACTCGAAACGATCCACGCGGATGTTGAGTTTACCGCGCGGATTAAACCGCGATTAAAGATCTCCGTAGCGCGAGCCGACATCTTGAAGTTTTTGTTGCCTCCGGTAACGCTGACAACTAGATTGGGGGGCGACAGTTTCCATCTAGGAGAAACATGTATATATACTATAAGATAACATTTTCTGTTCAGTTGCCTTTAGGCCTACATTTATTGTACCGGTACAGCAGTTTTTGTTTGTGCAATCTGTCAGTTGGTTTCATAATACAGTTATAGATCCTTCATAACGGTCCTGCAATAGTATAGGGTCGACAATTTGGATTAAGTTATTTACTGCTTTTCATTTCAACATCAACAGTGGCAAGCTCTGACAATTCGCAGGATAGCGGCAGACAGAGGAACTGTATAAGTCTGTCTGTGTGTAGAATTTCTAAACTTTTGATAGCCTACATGTGTACCAAGTTTGATTCCATTTCATCCATGATTAACCGACTTAACCGACTACAAACCCAGCCAGCCTCAAACAAACTAATAATAGCTGCAGGAACCCGAGCAGAGCAGAGCTCCGGTGATAATCACAAAATTTATGCAGTCTCTTCTTTATGATAATGCAATCGGAAGATAAGACAGTCAATTCACAGCTAATTAGGAAACTTTATTGAACGTTCTTTAAGGCCTGTTTACACGTGGCAACTTTTAGAGCAACTTTCTCGGCAACTTGTAGAGTTGCAATGTAACTTGTAACTTGTAGCAACTTGTAAAGTTGCTCCGTGTAAACAGGTAAGTTGCTGAAAAAACGTTGCCGTAAAAGTTGCTCAACTTTTACGGCAACTTGAAGGAATTTGCGTTGACGAATTAATGCTGGATAATCAAATTAAATTATCAAAAACTAGCTAGTAGATAAAATTACCCACTATTTTACATTTAAAATAGCCAAGTTGCTCTAAAAGTTTCCGGCCAAGTTGCTGGTAAAGTTGCCACGTGTAAACAGCGATTAAATTATGTTGCTCAAAAAAGAGTTGTTAGTTGACGAGAAAGTTGCTCTAAAAGTTGTCACGTGTAAATAGGCCTTAGGTTGGAATATGTATGTATACGCGATGTTCTATGGTAACAATTAAACTACTGTATATTCTGGAATCTTCATTATTACTTACCTGTAGAGGAGAAGGTCCAGAATCCTTCTCAGAGGTGTTTCCTCACTAATCCCGATATACTTCGCGGGTTTTCGTGTGGTTTCGATTTCACTTATGAACTCGATCTTCCCATAAACATCGCAAGGGAACTCTCGGGTACAGAGATCCGCCTTCCAGGTCTGGAGGAACGGTCGTCCTGGTCTCTTAGCCTCCGGCATGTGTTGTTTTCTATAGTAACCGCACTGACAGACGTTACTGTCCTTGGCTCGCGGTTTAAAAAATGTGCATTTCTTAACTTTGAAGTTTTTCCTAATCCAATCCCAAGAAAATGGATTCCCTAGAAAATATTAATTATAAAATTAATCAAAAATTAACTGTAGATGAAACCTGTGTCTACATTTTACACTAGTACACATGTGTTCGGTGTCAATAAAACACCTTTGGATTTATGAATAATGACTGATGATTCATTAATGTACCGCGACATGTATTAATTAGTTGTATTCTGTATGTGCGATAAGCGCCTGTCTTATATAGTGTGTTGTTTAAAAGATTACACTCTATCGTATGGTTATTGTGACTACATTGCGTGAGTTTACTTTTAATAGTTACGTCCTAGACTAAACTATATTGCGCTATGGTGCACTCCGTAGTCTAATATTGTTTAATAACTGCATTATGCAGTGCATTGTTAGTCACATGACTGCAATATCAATTTGTCAATCTTTCAAACTCTTTCAGATTATATATATAGCCCGTAAATCAATGTTTGAGTTCAATTTTATATTTTAAATAATATTATTTGTTTTAATTTAATTTATATAAAATTTGATGTATTTTTTAATATATATATTTTTTTTCAAAATGGTGGTGAACAGGCATTCCTTTAGGAAACAGAGTGGAAGGTTTTACTGTGGAAGATCATCCATATGGTGGTGAACAGGCATTCCTTTAGGAAACAAAGTTGAAGGGTTTACTGTGGTAGATCACCCATGGTGTTGAACTGGCATTCCTTTAGGAAACAGAGTGGAAGGGTTTACTGTGGAAGATCACCCATGGTGTTGAACAAGCATTCCTTTAGGAAACAGAGAGGAAGGGTTTACTGTGGAAGATCACCCATGGTGGTGAACAGGCATTCCTCTAGGAAACAGAGTGGAAGGGTTTACTGTGGAAGATCACCCATTGTGTTGAACAGGCATTCCTTTAGGAAACAAGTGTAAGGGTTTACTGTGGAAGATCACTCAAGGTGTTTAACTGGCATTCCTTTAGGAAACAGAGTGGAAGGGTTTACTGTGGAAGATCACCCATGGAGGTGAACATGCATTCCGTTGGGAAACAGAGTGGATGGGTTTCCTGTGGAAGATCACCAATGGTGGTGAACAGGCATTCCTTTGGAAACAGAGCGGAAAGGTTACTGTGGAAGATCACCAATGGTGGTGAACAGGCATTCCTTTAGGGAACAGAATGGAATGGTTTACTGTGGAAGATCACCCATGGTGGTGAAAATGCATTCCTTTAGGAAACAAAGTGGAAGGGTTTACTGTGGAAGATCACTCATGGTGTTAATCTGGCATTCCTTTAGGAAACAGAGTTGAAGGGTTTACTGTGAAAGATCACCAATGGTGGTGAACAGGCATTCCTTTGGAAACAGAGCGGAAAGGTTTACTGTGGAAGATCACCAATGGTGGTGAACAGGCATTCCTTTAGGAAACAGAGTGGAATGGTTTACGGTGGAAGATCACCTATGGTGGTGAATAGGCATTCCTTAAGGAAACAGAGTGGAAGGGTTTACTGTGGAAGATCACCAATGGTGGTGAACAGGCATTCTTTTGGAAACAGAGCGGAAGGGTTTACTGTGGAAGATCACCAATGGTGGTGAAGAGGCATTCCTTTAGGAAACAGAGTGGAAGGGTTTACTGTGGAAGATCGCCAATGGTGGTGAACAGGCATTCCTTTGGAAACAGAGCGGAAGGGTATACTGTGGAAGATCACCAATGGTGGTGAACAGGCATTCCTTTAGGAAACAGATTCGAAGGGTATACTGTGGAAGATTACCCATGATCGTGAACAGGCATTCCATAACGAAACAGAGTGGAAGGGTTTACTGTGGAAGATCACCAATGGTGGTGAACAGGCATTCTTTTGGAATCAGAGCGGAAGGGTTTACTGTGGAAGATCACCAATGGTGGTGTAGAGGCATTCCTTTAGGAAACAGAGTGGAAGGGTTTACTGTGGAAGATCACCAATGGTGGTGAACAGGCATTCCTTTAGGAAACAAAGTTGAAGGGTTTACTGTGGAAGATCACCCATGGTGGCGAACAGGCATTCCTTTGGAAACAGAGCGGAAGGGTATACTGTGGAAGATCACCAATGGTGGTGAACAGGCTTTCCTTTAGGAAACAGATTCGAAGGGTATACTGTGGAAGATTACCCGTGATCGTGAACAGGCATTCCTTGGGAAACAGAATGGAAGGGTTTACTGTGGAAGGTGGTGAACAGGCATTTCCTGGCTTTATTTAATATGACAAAATATGTTCCCATTCACATAATGAAATTCCATATAGCATCTTTTACTATAATCAGACATCCATATACTGCACTATGCCAACATAAAACCTATCCTACACAAGCCGATATGCAATCCTGAATATCGAATCAGAATATTATCAATCTTAAAATTACAGACCATCCAATATTGGATGTGAAATGCACCCTCTATCTGAAACATATCAACAAATATATTATAGTATAGGGGAGAACTCATCCTAATTAATACCTACAATTTATGAAAGCATGAATACCCGAATTTATCTGCTGTACTCACATCTGAATAGCTGTAGTTGCATAACTTGCTCATGAATTAATTATTAATGCAAAATTTGAATACTGAAAAATAGAAAATCTGAATTATATGATGACAACTTGCTGCCTAAAGTTTGAGGTGCAGCAGCAATATACCTAAATTATGATAATTTTGATGCATTATTATGCAGCCCCAGCCCAAACCAAATAACATTCTAAAATAATCAATTAGGGGGCGAGGTTGCATGGGTCTTTCGGCATCTTTCCTCATCTCTTAAGTATTATTTTAGATAAAATAATATCATCAAATAAATGTATGAAATAGTCATGTTGTAATTGTGATTTAAAATAGACCTACTACAGCTGGTTTATATATATTTCTATAATTTTTGTAAAACTCTTGAATAGCATGGCAGGTCGAGAAACTGGGGGTTCTAGGAATGGTTCTTATATGGTGGCCAATGAAATACCACTGGCTGAGCCGAATGTGTATTCGCAAGAAGAACAAGGAATACCTCATAAACGTTTAGAACCAATTATAATGAAAGTTACAGAAGTTAGTAATGAGAAAGTGAAAGAGAGGAAAAGGCTGACTACAAAGAAGCGATGGTTCATTGTTGGGCTTTTAGCTATGTTTCTATTGGCGGTTGCATTGGCAACCGTTTGTGTGATAACCATCAAGCATCAAAATAAGATGAATAAATATCTAGAGATATTAGATGCTAAAATAAAAGAGGCAGACTATAAACTAACATATAAAAGTAGCATGTTGAAAAGTAAAATCGGCATGTTTGGTACTCAACTAATCGATGAAAAACAAAAGATGGTAAAGATGTTGCATGATGAGACACAAAATTTGGAAATGAAATTAAATAAGATAAACGAGTTTGCTAACATAGTATACGATAGGCATGATAAATTTGTAAAGGAAATTAATGATCAAAGACTTGAGTTGGAAAAAAATATAAACGGAGGTATAAAACAGTTGATGGCGATCGAAAACAAATATAAACATCTGAATACGATGCTGTTAGATTTAATAAACAACAAATTTTCCTGTCCAAATATGCAAACAAACGATACAGTTATCTACAATTGTAACATCAATGGACTACATGGCTGGATTCGTTGTGACACCATGGTGCCTGATGGGCCATGGTTAGTGATTCAAAGAAGAGTTGATGGATCAACACACTTCTATAGAGGTTGGGAGGCATACGTGGCGGGGTTCGGTGATGTTAATCATGAATTCTGGTTGGGGTTACAGAACATATACGAATTATCCAAAGAAAGAGTCAAACTGAGGGTTGATCTTTGGTTTAATGGAATCCATAAATATGCGGAATATGAGAACTTCCAACTCGGAGACGCTTCTGTGAACTATAAGCTAAAGATTTCCGGGTATAGTGGTACAGCTGGGGATTCTATATTGTTTGGAGATGCCACTAATGTATTGCACTTGGATGGATACCCATTTGCTACCAGTGACCACGATGAGAACAGAAAGTCAGATGGTCTGGGTTGCGCTAATAGTCGCAAGGGGGCGTGGTGGTATCGCTTGTGTAGCGCTTCTAATCTAAATGGGGTCTATGGGGCGATGGATCCTGAAGGACCATATTGGAAGACTTTTACCAACCCCAACAGCGCTGTGCCTATAGACAAGATTGAGATGAAGCTTAAACTGTAGGTAGATAGATATTTAGCAAGTTGATAAACTATAAATAAGAAATCCTTATTAAATAATTTAGACTGTGCGCTTTTGTTAAATCACTGTTATTTTTAATAAACGTTATTAAACTAAATTACTTATAGTATATTAATATATTTATGTTAGTTTACTATATTTAGGTAAGTTTACTATATTTAGGTTAGTTTACTATATTTAGGTTAGTTTACTATATTTATGTTAGTTTACTATATTTAGGTTAGTTTACTATATTTAGGTTAGTTTACTATATTTAGGTTAGTTTACTATATTTAGGTTAGTTTACTATATTTATGTTAGTTTACTATATTTAGGTTAGTTTACTATATTTAGGTTAGTTTACTATATTTAGGTTAGTTTACTATATTTAGGTTAGTTTACTATATTTAGGTTAGTTTACTATATTTAGGTTAGTTTACTTTATTTAGGTTAGTTTACTATATTTAGGTTAGTTTACTATATTTAGGTTAGTTTAGAATATTTAGGTTAGTTTACTATATTTATGTTAGTTTACTTTATTTAGGTTAGTTTACTACAGTATATTTAGGTTAGTTTACTATATTTAGGTAAGTTTACTATATTTAGGTTAGTTTACTATATTTAGGTTAGTTTACTATATTTAGCTTAGTTTACTTTATTTAGGTTAGTTTACTATATTTAGGTTAGTTTACTATATTTAGGTTAGTTTACTATATTTATGTTAGTTTACTATATTTAGGTTAGTTTACTATATTTAGGTAAGTTTACTATATTTAGGTTAGTTTACTATATTTAGGTTAGTTTACTATATTTAGCTTAGTTTACTTTATTTAGGTTAGTTTACTATATTTAGGTTAGTTTACTATATTTAGGTTAGTTTACTATATTTATGTTAGTTTACTATATTTAGGTTAGTTTACTATATTTAGGTTAGTTTACTATATTTATGTTAGTTTACTATATTTAGGTTAGTTTACTATATTTAGGTTAGTTTACTATATTTAGGTTAGTTTAGAATATTTAGGTTAGTTTACTATATTTATGTTAGTTTACTTTATTTAGGTTAGTTTACTACAGTATATTTAGGTTAGTTTACTATATTTAGGTTAGTTTACTATATTTAGGTTAGTTTACTATATTTATGTTAGTTTACTATATTTAGGTTAGTTTACTATATTTAGGTTAGTTTACTATATTTAGGTTAGTTTACTATATTTAGGTTAGTTTAGAATATTTAGGTTAGTTTACTATATTTATGTTAGTTTACTATATTTAGGTTAGTTTACTATATTTAGGTTAGTTTACTATATTTATGTTAGTTTACTATATTTAGGTTAGTTTACTATATTTAGGTTAGTTTACTATATTTAGGTTAGTTTAGAATATTTAGGTTAGTTTACTATATTTATGTTAGTTTACTTTATTTAGGTTAGTTTACTACAGTATATTTAGGTTAGTTTACTATATTTAGGTTAGTTTACTATATTTAGGTTAGTTTACTATATTTATGTTAGTTTACTATATTTAGGTTAGTTTACTATATTTAGGTTAGTTTACTATATTTAGGTTAGTTTACTATATTTAGGTTAGTTTAGAATATTTAGGTTAGTTTACTATATTTATGTTAGTTTACTTTATTTAGGTTAGTTTACTACAGTATATTTAGGTTAGTTTACTATATTTAGGTAAGTTTACTATATTTAGGTTAGTTTACTATATTTAGGTTAGTTTACTATATTTAGCTTAGTTTACTTTATTTAGGTTAGTTTACTATATTTAGGTTAGTTTACTATATTTAGGTTAGTTTACTATATTTATGTTAGTTTACTATATTTAGGTTAGTTTACTATATTTAGGTAAGTTTACTATATTTAGGTTAGTTTACTATATTTAGGTTTTTTTTTTTTTTGAAACCAATCCTCATTTTATTTACAGTAGTTAAAAAACTTTCAAACGAACAATAGGACATGACATCGATATACACACGGATAAAATAAACCCACCACCAGCTGACTTGCTAATAGATAGTTTAAATATATATATTTTATGGTTCCACCTCCGCATTCGCCATCACGATGGCTGCCTCAGCCCAAGTCACTTTGACTGGCCGCCTGGCTGCAGAGCGGCACCCACGTAAGCAGAGCAGCGCCGACCGAAGTAGAGCGAAGCTCAGGTTGCGCCTCACCCAGACAACGCACTCTGAGTACGGCACGCTTCGTTTGTCGCACAACTTCATCGACAGCCTCTTCACGAACTGGCTCGCCGATGGGCCCATGCCACCGTAAGCCGACAGGATGAAGGGAGTAAAGGTTGAATGTTCAACCTCCCTTAAACGTTCCTCATATTTGAGGACCTTGCGGTTCTCGTTGTGGCGGTAGACAGCGTCCGAATCCATGGAGACGTAGGAAGCTGCGAGAGGGTTGAAGACCGACACATCAATGAAAGTTCTTTGAAATCGGTTTCCCCAAAACCCACAAGCAGATACATCTAGACGGGCCAGCTGGTCAGTTGATGTTGAGCGATGAACGAAGGTCTCACCAGTGAGGGACTGGAGCATTGGCTCAACAGTTACACTATGGGCGACTTCTGAGAGAGTGGAGGCAATGAAATCTCTAATCTCATTGTGCCTAATAGAGGGAAATCCTCCTGTGGGACACGACAGAACATGAGTAACTGAAAATCGTGAACCACAAGCACATCGAGAAGGGAGATTTTTCGGGGTCCACCCATAACGAAGGCATACCGCGTCCCTAAACTCTTCTTTATTTAAATGCGTATCATGGAGAGTTAGTGGCTTACTGTTAAGCCATGTTGAAGCCCCCTTCTCCGCCGTTAACTCACGCAGTTTCCCCTGGCTCGGCGACACCTCCACTGACACGATATCCACTTTCCTCTTCGAGGCTACCATGGTCTCAACCTTGACTTTGCTGACAATGGAACGCTGCTCCGCCCGGACCTCCGCCATTGTTTCTAAGTTCTGATCAGCAAACGGCAGACACACCCGTCGAGAATTGGCGTACTGGGGAGCAAGATCATCCGGTGTTGGTATACCCAATCCACCCGCACGTACAGGTAATGACAGTAACAGGCGTTCTGTGGGTGATATCGCTGGGCGGTCCACGAGTCGCCTAAGGAACTCCTCTATTGAGTGCTCCAACTTGTCGTAGTGGGTGATAGCCCCTTGGACAACCCGAGAAAGAAATCTCCACCGACACGCTAGACCAAATACTAGGCCGGCATACGCACAGTGGGGATCTATTGCTGTGATTTCGGCTAGCCGATGTACCTCCTCCACAAACTCGTCCACCTTTCCATCAATATACTGGCCCCGGAACTCATCCGTACCAACGACACCCCCCAGCAGTTTGCTTCCTGCAGTACCAATTGTTATCTCCACTCCTTCAAAGATTCGTTGCGCTTCAGCTAGCTTCTCTGGTTTTACTGTTAGGATGCACTTCGTTGGATAATAGCCATAAAATGGCCCACGTTCCATAGCCGAGTCGAGAAACTTCCTTAACTCAACAAGCTTGCCAGCTGCATTGCCATCATCGGCAAACCACCCTTGATCCACGTTACATGCCCCTTCTAACTCGTCGATGAACGGCATTAGCCCAACACCGAAAGCGGGCATTGCCACGGGATCCCCCTGTGCCCAACCCTCATCTGAATAGAGGGTTTCTCCCCCAACAAATAGCCTGGCCGATTCGGAGTAGGTGTTTGTCAGGATCGTGTGGAGAGGTGGGCATACATACTGGATGTTGTGCATGGCAGCATTACGATTCAAGGAATTAAAAGCATTCGTCGCGTCAATCTGTAAAAGTGCCTCACATTCTTCTGACTCAAAAGAATCATTCAAGTGATGTATTACATACTCAATTCCGGCCTTCTGTCCGAGACACATCTGGACACTTCCACCAACGGCCTGAAGGTCACCCTGGATACATACCATTGCAGCCTTTCCCACTACACGTCGCAAAACCTCCCCAATCCCAATCGGCCGGACTCCGGGTGTTTTGTCAAGGGCTATCAGTCGTGCTGACAGGAATGCTGATAATATATTAGGAGGGCAGACTGTCTGAGAAACGAGCTTGGCCAACTCTGCAATCCCTTCACAAAGTGCGGCAGACTGAGTTCGGAATTTTGAGAGAAGGTGTTTCCACCCCCGTACATCTAAACCAGAAGGCCCGGCCCCATTACCATGCATACGTAGTAAACAGGAATGGATCAGCTGTCCTGTCAGTCGCTCAAATATGACGCTGTGGAATTCCATCGCACGAGGGTACTCAGAAAGGAGGATCGATGGATCAGCTGGTTTAGCAGCAGGGTGCTTGTCTCGAAGCACATCACGGACCACTTTGGTAATGCCATCTTTATCTACAAAGGTATCGTCCAGGTTCAGTGGTGTTCCGCGATTTTCCTCACTGAGACTTCGTATAGCGGCAGACACATTTCCAGACAGCATGTGCCTTACAAACGTCTTCTGCATCTTTGTAGTGGCGGATGTCTGCCGGCGTTGTCTCGGAAGGTGAACCTGGATTGCCCGAGCCTCTGTCAGCAGATCCTTAAACTCAGCATCCTTCCATGAGGCCAGGCGTCGTTCAAGAATACGCCGATGGGTGGCCGTTGTTGAAGTACGGCTAGGCTTCTGTAATAACAATGCCGGCATTATCATCAGCGCTGTAAGAGCACAATCCTGGAGTTCGCTGGACAATGTGACCAGGGCGAGGATACGAGTCATCTCCTCAACAAATTGTCGCCCAATAGCGCCTTGGGGGACGAGAAAGAGGTTTGAACGCCAGTGGACAATCACATTGTAGACCTCATTGATGGATGCCTCTAAACGAGCTTTTGAAACTGAGGTGGTCAGCCACATGACATTAGATGAGAGAGACAGGTGTGGACCCGACAGAGACTGGGTTGAACCCGACTGAGACTGGCGAGGACCCGACTGAGACACGGTTGGACCCGACTGAGACTGGTGTGGACCCAGCTGAGACAAGGTTGGACCTAACTGAGACAGGGGTTGACTTGAATGGGACTGTGGTGGACCCGACTGAGACAAGTTTGGACCCGACGGAGACTTTGGTGGACCAGACGGAGACTTTGGTGGACCTGACAGAGACTTTGGTGGACCCGACTGAGACTGGGGTGGACCCAACTGAGACTGGGGTGGACCCAACTGAGACTGGGGTGGATCCAACTGAAACTGGGATGGACCCAACTGAGACTGGGGTGGACCCGACTTAGACTGGGGTAGACCCGACTGAGACAGGTTTGGACCCGATGGAGACTTTGGTGGACCCGACTGAGACTGGGGTGGGCCCAGCTGAGACAAGGTTGGACCTAACTGAGACTGGAGTTGACTTGAATGGGACTGCGGTGGACCAGACTGAGACAAGTTTGGACCCGACGGAGTCTTTGGTGGACCCGACTGAAACTGGGGTGGACCCAACTGAGACTGGGGTGGACCCAACTGAGACTGGGGTGGATCCAACTGAGACTGGGGTGTACCCAACTGAGGCTGGGGTGGACCCAACTGAGACTGGGGTGGATCCAACTGAGACTGGGGTGTACCCATTTGAGACCGGGGTGGACCCAACTGAGACTGGGGTGGATCCAACTGAGACTGGGGTGTACCCAACTGAGGCTGGGGTGGACCCGACTGAGACTGGGGTAGACCCGACTGAGACAAGTTTGGACCCAACTGAGACTTTGGTGGACCCAACTGAGACTTTGGTGGACCCGACTGAGACTGGGGTGGACCCAACTGAGACCGGGGTGGACCCAACAGGGACTGGGGTGGACCCAAATGAGACTGGGGTGGACCCGACTGAGACTGGGGTAGACCCGACTGAGACAAGTTTGGACCCGACGGAGGCTCTGGTGGACCCAACTGAGACTGGGGTGGACCCAACTGAGACTGGGGTGGACCCGACTGAGACTGCGGTAGACCCGACGGAGACTTTGGGGGACCAGACTGAGACAAGTTTAGACCCAGATGATACTGGGGTTGACTGGAATGGGACTGCGGTAGACCCCACGGAGACTTTGGTGGACCCGACTGAGACTGGGGTGGACCCAACTGAGACTGGGGTGGACCTGACTGAGACTGGGGTGGACCCGACTGAGACTGGTGTGGACCCAACTGCGACAAGGTTGGAACCAACTGAGACTGGGGTGGACCCAACTGAGACTGGGGTTGACTGGAATGGGACTGCAGTAGACCCGACGGAGACTTTGGTGGACCAGACTGAAGTTGAAATGGACCCGACTGAGACCCAGGATCGATGGCATCAATGACCGAGTCTGAGTCTAGTGTAGCAGATGTTGTGGCGCCGACTGAGGTCGCTATTGAAGCAGATCCCAGCTGGCCTTTCAGCACGAGTAGTTCCGAAGAACGAGGCGATGTACCAACAAGCGTGTCATCCCTGTCCACCAAGGTGTCGTCTCTGGACCCGTTTGTGTCGGAACCGTCAACAGGTTGTGATAGGAACACAGGAGTTGAGTAAACATAACCGTGTCGATGCGGCAGTGGCTGCGATGAGGAAGACGACGACAATGCTCTCGATCCTCCATTGTTCTCGCACCTACCGACCTTCCCTGGGGCACAGTCGATGCATATTCTTTTCTCCTTGATGCACTTGCACTTTTTGCAGCGACCAGACTTCCCGTTGCAGCCGCAGCAGGCTGACATATTGTGGTATTCGCCGTCAATGCCTTGGATCAATAATATGTTCGGACGCAACTAGCAGTATAGCAGTATCAGTGGTGCCAAGCAGTCTGACAGTTCCAGTTGTACTCTGTTATTATTTACAGAGAGCAGCGAGCAGGTACTACTCTGTTATTATTTACAGCGAGCAGGTACTACTCTGTTATTATTTACAGCGAGCAGGTACTACTCTGTTATTATTTACAGCGAGCAGGTACTACTCTGTTATTATTTACAGCGAGCAGGTACTACTCTGTTATTATTTACAGCGAGCAGGTACTACTCTGTTATTATTTACAGCGAGCAGGTACTACTCTGTTATTATTTACAGCGAGCAGGTACTACTCTGTTATTATTTACAGCGAGCAGGTACTACTCTGTTATTATTTACAGCGAGCAGGTACTACTCTGTTATTATTTACAGCGAGCAGGTACTACTCTGTTATTATTTACAGCGAGCAGGTACTACTCTGTTATTATTTACAGCGAGCAGGTACTACTCTGTTATTATTTACAGCGAGCAGGTACTACTCTGTTATTATTTACAGCGAGCAGGTACTACTCTGTTATTATTTACAGCGAGCAGGTACTACTCTGTTATTATTTACAGCGAGCAGGTACTACTCTGTTATTATTTACAGCGAGCAGGTACTACTCTGTTATTATTTACAGCGAGCAGGTACTACTCTGTTATTATTTACAGCGAGCAGGTACTACTCTGTTATTATTTACAAAGAGCAGCGAGCAGGTACTACTCTGTTATTATTTACAGAGAGCAGCGAGCAGGTACTACTCTGTTATTATTTACAGCGAGCAGGTACTACTCTGTTATTATTTACAGAGAGCAGGTACTACTACTCTGTTATTATTTACAGCGAGCAGGTACTACTCTGTTATTATTTACAGAGAGCAGCGAGCAGGTACTACTCTGTTATTATTTACAGCGAGCAGGTACTACTCTGTTATTATTTACAGAGAGCAGCGAGCAGGTACTACTCTGTTATTATTTACAGAGAGCAGCGAGCAGGTACTACTCTGTTATTATTTACAGCGAGCAGGTACTACTCTGTTATTATTTACAAAGAGCAGCGAGCTGGTACTACTCTGTTATTATATACAGCGAGCAGGTACTACTCTGTTATTATTTACAGAGAGCAGGTACTACTCTGTTATTATTTACAGCGAGCAGGTACTACTCTGTTATTATTTACAAAGAGCAGCGAGCTGGTACTACTCTGTTATTATTTACAGAGAGCAGGTACTACTACTCTGTTATTATTTACAGATTTCGAGAGCCGACCGCAGCACTAATTTTCTCTGATGTACACTAATCACCTGATTTTGGACTATATTACAGTGGAAAAGTAACAATAAAAAAATATGCGGAATATAAAGCGGATAAATGGGACATTAGGATGGGTAAAATTACAAAATAGACCGGTAATACTACTTTTATACTTTTATTGATTAATTGTTTATTTACTTAATTCCAATTGGTGCAAAACATAACAATATTTAGTTTTTAGTATAATTTATTGTAGAATAGTCTGGTCTGTTGCATTCCGAAAGGGGGGGGGGGGGGGGGACATACTTTATATTATATTTTTCAAATTTTTACACGTTTCGAATTATTGCTAAAAAGTGTAATAGTTCCGTCTAAGTAATTCTCATGTTGATACTGACTTTGGAATACTCTTGGTGTCGGTCTACTGTTTTCTATGTTTAGGCATTATGCCGGTAGCTTCCGGCTTGACAAAGACCTGTAAGTATAATTACTGTATATTATATCGGTCGAAATATTACCAATAATAAAGATTTCTGTAACTGAATTAGATCATTCACTATGCATTCAGAAATACAATGAAGTAGCGCATTCTAAAGAACGGGAAATACCAGCAGCTTTTGGGAACTCTATTGCATTTACGGACAGGAAATGGACTGAACCAATCCAGCGATACAGACACGTCTTCATTAGGTTCTCAGTGCATGGCTAACATCATAAGATTTGTACATCATCTACCTTCCACGCCCCTAACAGTGACTGCATGTGCCAGCTTTGTGACCAATTAGCAACATTTTACCACATCGGACGGCGTTAAAATTACGAAATCTCTCAGCGAATGGGCGCTTATCTAACTTTATCTAATCTAATTTTATTATATTTTTTTTACCTTTAACTCAATTGTAATAAGTCATAATATAATCTTGTGCATTTTTTCATAATTTATTATCGAATACCTATTTGGTGAAATTAATTAAATATATATATATCATTCACTACTTATTTTAGAACTATGTTTGTTTCCCCCAGTAACCAGAGCACGTAAATTTATTTTCAAATCTTAGATATGGGAGAAGGTTGTGTATCGCCGCTATCTTAGATATGGGAGAAGGTTGTGTATCGCCGCTATCTTAGATATGGGAGAAGGTTGTGTATCGCCGCTATCTTAGATATGGGAGAAGGTTGTGTATCGCCGCTATCTTAGATATGGGAGAAGGTTGTGTATCGCCGCTATCTTAGATATGGGAGAAGGTTGTGTATCGCCGCTATCTTAGATATGGGAGAAGGTTGTGTATCGCCGCTATCTTAGATATGGGAGAAGGTTGTGTATCGCCGCTATCTTAGATATGGGAGAAGGTTGTGTATCGCCGCTATCTTAGATATGGGAGAAGGTTGTGTATCGCCGCTATCTTAGATATGGGAGAAGGTTGTGTATCGCCGCTATCTTAGATATGGGAGAAGGTTGTGTATCGCCGCTATCTTAGATATGGGAAAGGTTGTGTATCGCCGCTATCTTAGATATGGGAGAAGGTTGTGTATCGCCGCTATCTTAGATATGGGAGAAGGTTGTGTATCGCCGCTATCTTAGATATGGGAGAAGGTTGTGTATCGCCGCTATCTTAGATATGGGAGAAGGTTGTGTATCGCCGCTATCTTAGATATGGGAGAAGGTTGTGTATCGCCGCTATCTTAGATATGGGAGAAGGTTGTGTATCGCCGCTAATAGGTTGTGTATCGCCGCTATCTGTGTATGGCTACCGTTGTGTATCGCCGCTAATAGGTTGTGTATCGCCGCTATCTGTGTATGGCTACCGTTGTGTATCGCCGCTAATAGGTTGTGTATCGCCGCTATCTGTGTATGGCTACCGTTGTGTATCGCCGCTAATAGGTTGTGTATCGCCGCTATCTGTGTATGGCTACCGTTGTGTATCGCCGCTAATTGAATGCCGCCTCCGCTCAGCGCTATACATTTATAAATGTTGTTCAACTTTTGTGTACGCAGAATCGTAGCCCTCTAGCGTGAAACTTTTAAACTGACTGTGCCTGGTAATCTCTCAAAAATCGCAACTTTTGGTCTTATTGGTGCCTACAAATGTCCAACTCGAGAGCTTTAAATCCGATAAAGTTATTAGCATGTCAAAATTGTAACGAAACGACGACAACCGTTGACCCTCCCCAACAGTGTCAGTTGGCTAAGGCTACGCCAACCTCGCGGCTCGCCCCACAATCTTACAATACCACGGTTGTAGAAGTAGTTTTGCAATTTTATCAATGGTTTTAAGTAAGGTAGTATTAATAATTGAGTATTATAGTTGGAGTCATTCATACAGTATTTTGAGTGAGAGAGACAGTGTGAGACGGTGGTTGTGTACTGATGCCGGTATAGATATACTGTAGGAGATAAGCCGGTGAGTGATAATAAAAGTTGTTTCTCTTTAACTGAATATTTCAAGAGCTATTGAAATCACACTGTTTGGTTATCATACAAGTTAGAACAACGGAGAAAACTCAAGATGTGTTCCAGAACTTTATTGTTTCTAAGTTATTGATTATTTTACAACGTTACGAGGATACCACCAGAGCGCCAATAGGTTGATATACCTGTATAATGTACTGTACAGTAACAAAATATGTTAAATAAAGAGATACAAACCGGTAATAGTTAGTTAGTTAAACCTCAAAGTATAAGTGGAGCTGATTGAGTTAGAGTTTAATATAAATCAAACAGTTACGGACAGTTTCGTAAACAAATAATCCTTTATTGGTTCCAATAGCCACCCCACCGAACCCGTCTACCGGCACCGCACCCAATCGGGATACTTTCCTTCCACCATCAACCGAATCAAAACCTCCGAGATAATGTTTATCATCTTCTTCTAAAGGAACTAAGTGATAATACGATCTGCCTTGTCACATCGAATTCACCTTCTGTTCGTCGGGTTGAAAATGATAAACGGTTAATAAGATGGTTACTATGTTGGGCATGAACCAACCGGTACTAAGGAGTCTCCAGGGTTGATCTGGTATGATCTTCTTTACTTCGCCAGCAGTGCCCACTGAATCTTAATCTGCGTTCACGGGGGGTGGTGGTTGATACAGGTGGTATTGTACCATAAAGCTCGGCGTTTGTCATGTCTTGTCTCCAGCTGATGTTTAGGGCTGCCCTTAGTAGTCTTTTGTAGCAACCATCAATTCGGTGTTCAAGTGATTTAGTCAGTGTCCAGGTCTCATCCCCGTATAAAAATCCACTTTCCACTGGCTCGAAAGAACTTAGTCTTCAGGTGCCTGGAGAGATCTGATTTCCAGATGGTGTCCATTGTTGATAGAGCTACCCAATCTATCTATCTATATATATAATCTACCTATCTTAAGATCTTCTCTCTTACAAGTAACCTCAGAGTTTTGCAATGGCACATACTGTTTTCGTTGGGGTTTCTGGGGGATATGCCTCTTAGCTGATTCCTTGTGGGCTTTTATTATATTCTGGTATATTGAATCGGCGGACTGGTGTTCATCCACAGACTGAGGTGCTTCAAAGAGGTTTTGAACTTCTACTGTGTAAGCATGCTTTAGTGAATTGTCAGCCAGGAAATCAGCCAGGAAAAGTACATACAGGATAAAACTGAAGCAATTACAACTGCTCACATACAGCAACAATCAAGACTTACCTGGCAAACTGTAAATGAGGTATCTGGTCGGAAAAGCTGTGCAAAGGGGCGCCTCAAAGCCGATAGTCCTGAAGAACGTGTTGGGAAGTGGAAAAATCACTTCAGCAACTTGCTTGGGCAGCCACCAAACATCGAGGTCAGCCCTACAAGGAAAATATATGACAAGACACTACCTATAGAAACAGGGGACTTCACACCTGCCGAACTCCAAAGAAGCATTAAAAGCATGTCCAATAATAAAGCGAGTGGATTAGATGAAATCCCAGCGGAGGTATGGAAAACCGGAGTGCTAAATAGACCATTATTGAATGTTTGCAACCGGATGTTAAAAGGGGAAAAGCCACCACCAATTTGGACTAAAGGTCAACTAAAGCCTCTCCCCAAGAAATGAGACCTCGGCATACCAACAAACTATCGTGGGATCTGTCTGCTTGTGGTAGCTGCCAAAATATACAATAAAATGATTCTATATAGGATTAGGCCTCACATAGAGAAACTACTGCGTCTTCTCTGTTGCAACAGCCAAGTGTGAGATCCAGCTTCACACTACAGCTGAGCAACAGGTATGAGGCTCTTGCCTCTGAGGCGGCAGATCACTGTGAGGGCTATACTGCCTTTACAGAAGCAGTTAAGTTAGCAGCTGCAGAAACAGTTCCTGTATACCCTCGAAACAGGAAAAGGGCCCCCTGGACTGACAACAAAATTCAGAAGTGCCGAAATGACCTTCATAAGGCGCAGAAAGAGTCCCGACTCAAACAGACTACAGCGGCCAAGAATGCAGTTAAAGCTGCATCTAGGTCCCTGAACAGGCAGTACTCTGTTAATCTACAGGAGCTAATAAACCAACAGGTTGATGCCATCAATGATGCTGACGACAGCAGGCAATCATCCCAGGCATGGAAATCGATCAATCTGCTTACTGGGCGGAAAAGCCAACCAACCACCAAGGTTAAGGCTGAATCACCAGCCGATCGCCTCAATGGTTGGAAAGCCCACTTTGAAAAGCTCCTCAATAATGACAGGGTATTGCCTGATAACTTTATAGAAGTAAAAGTGTCTGAGTCTGTACTCCCAGATATTCCCATTGGCGATATCTCCTTTGCAGAAGTGAAGGCTGCTGCAAAGAGCATTAAGACCAATCGTGCCAGTGGAGTAGATGGTGTTCCCCCTGAGGTCTTTAAAATACCTGAGTGTTTAAAGCTCATCTATCCCATCATAGTAGACATGTACCGTACAACAAGAGTCCCACAAGAAATGAAAACAAATAAGTTGGTGCCAGTCCCCAAGAAGGGCAACCTAACACTCTATGGTTCTTTTCGGGGAATCTCATTGATCTCGATTGCTGCAAAACTATACAATAGAATTCTATTAAATCGCATCAGGGATCCCATTGAGAGACTGCTACGTGGAAATCAGAATGGGTTCCGTAAAGGTCGTGGGACCATGGAGCCCATTTTGGCACTTAGAAGGATAATTGAAGAGTTATCAAAAAAGAAAGACAGGCATCTGGCTGTTATCTTTGTTGACTTCTTCAAGGCCTTTGATTCAGTCTCTCGCTCACGTATGTTCAGCATACTTTCATTATATGGGATTCCTGATGAAATTATTGCAGCAATCAGATCAGTATACGATGGTTCGACAACATTTGTGTCTACTGTTGACGGTGACACAGAACCATTTGAAGTGTTATGGGGCGTACTCCAAGGAGACACACTTGCACCATTCTTGTTCATTATTGTGGTTGACTATGTTCTACGCATGTCCTTAGATCATCATAATGATGATGGGGTGATGATAACTCCACCTACTGGCTCCAGAAGTCGAGGAAATCCTGCCAAGTACCTAACTGATCTAGACTTTGCTGATGACTTAGGAGTACTCTCAGAATCATTAGAGGGAGCCCAGCGGCTCCTCAGCTCATTAGAACATGCTGCTTCTAGTGTTGGTCTTTTTATTAACTCCAGAAAGACCAAAATTCTGACAGTTAACTTTGAAAGTCCTCAGCAAGTCTCTGATCGGATGAGCATAAGCTCAAAGGATGGTATACTTGAGCATGTATACGTATCGAATACGTAAGGGAAAGGCATGGGCAGCCTTGAATAGGCTTTCCAGGATTTGGAAGTCACCGAGAATTAATCGGAAACTTAAGGTCCGATTATTTAGAGCAGCAGTAGTTCCAGTACCTCTCTATGAGAGTCCATGTTGGGCTCTAACTGCTGAGGACACCAAATCTCTGGATGGCACATTCACAAGAATGCTACGCCGGGTACATTGTGTCAAGTACAATGCACACATCTCCAACCAGACACTATATAACATTGGAGGTGTCTCATTGGTTCCCCCAAGCTTGACACTAGAACAAAATCGCCTCCGCTTTGCAGGACATTGCTTTCGCCGTGAGGACCAGCCAGTGCATAATCTTGTACTTTGGCAGCCTCATGGAGTGAATAAGCATGGTGGACAGCCCATGACTTTCTTGAGACTCATCTTAAAGGACACTGGCCTTAAAGATGCGGATGATCTAACAAATGTCATGGGTGATAGGGAGTTGTGGCGGTGCAATTTTGTTGACAAGCCGGCACAGCATTCTTAAAAATGCAGCTGCAATGCAGCATGCCGATCCTAGTAGTAGTAGTAGTAGTACTGCGTAAGAGCCAAAACGGATTTCGACCAAGTAGATCAACAATAGCTCATATACTTGCACTACGGAGACTGATTGAAGGAATTAAGTCAAAGAATCTCCCCGCAGTCATGACTTTTGTGGACTTCAAGAAGGCATTCGACTCCATCCATAGAGGTAAAATGCTTGAAATCCTAAGAGCTTATGGAATACCAGAAGTAATTGTTGCTGGCATTGGATTGTTATATTGTGACACAGAAGCGCAGGTACTCTCACCAGATGGTGAAACTGAGTTTTTCTCAATCCTGGCTGGCGTACTGCAAGGTGACACATTAGCACCATTACTATTTGTAATTGTGCTGGATTACGCAATGAGGACGGCCACAAAGGGTGAAGATCTGGGATTCACACTTCAAGAACGCAGAAGTAGTAGATATCCGGCAACTACAGTCACAGACACCGACTTTGCGGATGACATCGCCCTGCTCTCTAATACGCTAGCTGATGCACAGCTTCTACTAAATAAAGTGGAGAGGGCTGCTAAGGAGGTTGGATTGCATATAAATGCTACCAAGACCGAATTCATGACCTTTAATGTTGATGGAAACTTGACAACCATTGATAATAATCAACTTAGGAAGGTAGATGACTTCCAGTACCTTGGATCGTGGATAGAGAGTAGCAAAAAGGACATAGAAGTTAGGAAAGCAAAGGCTTGGGTAGCTCTATCAAAAATGGATACCATCTGGAAATCAGATCTCTCCAGGCACCTGAAGACCAAGTTCTTTCGAGCCACAGTGGAAAGTGTATTTTTATACGGGGGTGAGACATATACGGTGCTGGACACTGACTAAATCACTTGAACAACGAATTGATGGTTGCTACACAAGACTACTAAGGGCAGCCCTAAACATCAGCTGGAGACAACACATGACAAAAGCCGAGCTTTATGGTACAATACCACCTGTATCAACCACCCTCCGTGAACGCAGATTAAGATTCAGTGGGCACTGCTGGCGAAGTAAAGACGAGGTCATACCAGATCTACTTTTCTGGCAACCAACTCATGGAAAGCGTAGTCGTGGACGACCTGCCATAACATATATAGATCAACTTGAAAGGGATACTGAACTTGGGAGAAACGAAATTGCGACAACTATGGAGAATCGGGAAGCCTGGAAGGATCTCATTTCCACTGTCCGAGTTCGCTCGGCCTAGTAGTAGTAGTGAATTGTCAGTTCTGAGTTTCTCCCAGTCATAGTTGATTTGATTGCTTGTCCTGGGTTTGCTGGCTCTCAAACTGAGTCTGATCTCTGCAGTCACAATTCTGTGGTCCGAACAAATTAGGTTGAACGAGCTGTATGCCTTGCTATTGATCATGCTGTTTCTCCACTTTTTGTTTATAAGGATGTAATCCAGTTGTGGTTTGGGTCCATAGCTTCCCCTTACTCTTTTCGAATGTGTTGTTTGTTGGTATCAATTCAAATTCTTCCATTAGGTCTAAAAGTAAGTACGCAATAGATTTCTGTTAGAACTGGCGTTATAGGTGTAACCCTTGATGCTTTCTGCGCCAATTCGCATTCAGGTCACCAGCAATGACTTTAATATTGTGTTTCGGAATGTCCTTTTTAAGTCCAGTCAGATCTTCATAAAACTTGACTGCTTGTTCTGGCTCTGGGGCATTGGTTGGACTGTAGCAACATATTACTGTTGTCTTGGGATTCCCATCAAATGTTGCAATCATAACCCTGGAATTTATAGACTCGATGTTGTTTAGGGTCTTAAGTGCAAATGGGCTTAGCAGAATTCCTACTCCACCAATTGATGCATTGGCCGAGTTTCTTACTGCTGAGCTTGTTACTAACGTCCATCCATTTCCAATGTCATTGTACTTCATGCAGTGTCTTCATGACAAATCCGATGTTCTTGGATGCAGATGATGTCGATGTTATATTCCATTGCCAGAACGATCCACTATATTCCATTGCCCTACTGGGCTGACAACTACAGGTAGTACCACATTACTGCCATATTGGTAGCAGGATCTGGGGACCTGACCTGACCTGACCTAAATAAGATTCCACCCAATAATCAACTTGGGTGGAACTAATCATTCCACCCAATACGAGGGTAACGTTGGGGTTGGAGTCGCGAATCGTATAGTCGCGGGCGGATATATTCTGTTCGTCGGGTTGGAATAGATAGACGGTTATAAGATGGTTACTATGTTGGCAGGGGCGGATCCAGAGGGGGGGCACGTTCCCCCCCCCCTGAGAGAAACGGTCACTATACTTAATAACTGATGCAAAATATTGAATTTTTAATTATGATTTTAACGAACACAAGCAAATAATAAGAAAACCAAATAAAAACATGTGACCCCCCTCCCAAAGATCCCATTTCTATGACATTTATACACATTTTACATTTTATTGTATATTCACTTTAATGAAAATGTCTCCTCAGGCAAGCCACAAGGCAAACTTTGTTAAAGTAACATTAGCATCCAGACCAGATAGAATTCACATTATCCCAGCCCAGGCTTGTCCAAAGAAAAATAAGAAAGTAAGACAGGTAAGGTAGGTGGTACCCCTAGTATACCCACCAGCCTTATTAACAGCCCCAGCCCTCCTATTAATAATAGTCCTTCTATTAATAATTTTTCTTTTAATATAATAATTCAAAAAAAAATTGGCATTTGTCATTGAAACCTTAATTAAAATTGAATAATTTAATATTGTAAGATATAATAAAACCCACAAAACCCAGAGTTCATCATTTTCAACCAGAAATTCGACCACTAGTGTTCAAATTTGCTGTCGCTATAATAGATGATGTATAATTTTTTTTCACCCCCTTTCACCCCCCTTGGAGAAATTCTAGATCCGCCACTGTATGTTGGGCATGAACCAACGGGTACTAAGGAGTCTCCCGGGTTGATCGACACGGTAAATCCAACTAATCGAACAATCATTATTGTCCAATGTAATTAGGTAATTATAGTTAGTAATTACATGTACATGGCGCAGTCTCAAAGTTTGGATAAATCAAAGAGACAGTGTCGAAACGCATGCATTCAAAAAGGCAAAAATTACAGAAATTGTGTTTGATAAATAGAGGAGGCGGACTCATTTAACTATGTAAAGTTAAATTTAATTTAATTTATTAACGATTGAACGATTATTGAATAATAATTGATGATTAATTAAAATGATAAAGTAGTAGTAAATCATTTCGTTTTTTTGTAATATTGTAATGTTAGGTTGGTAGGATGGTCTTTAATGTAGCTAAATTTTAACGAGGTTCCATCAATGTGATCGGCAAAATTCAACATACAATTTCATATTTATTTGCCTGCTTCCACGATACGCTCGATTTACCGAACAAGGTCGGGTATATATTAATATTTTTCGATAAAAATAACTATTCAGAAAACAGCGCTGTTTTCAATGTCATTTTTAGTTTAGTAATATTCGACTATTATTATGTCAATGTGGTTGAGTTTTGCACGAGTTGCTAACTTTCTAATACGAGCGAACCGAGTGCCTATATGCGAAAAACTCAATACGAGAACATAACATTTTAATTTTGCTAAAAAGTGAGTGAAAGAGTGTTTTCCGTTACGTTTTTTTATATAGAATATATTATTTTATTTGAAAAACATTTTAAAGTAGGCCTACATGGCCTAATTTACAGACTGCCTTTTCATCAGTTTAAAATTTTTGCTAAAATTTCCGTTTCAAAGAATGTACAGTAAAGTTAATGTTTTGTCAAACTGAATGGTCATGCGTATTAAATAAACCAATAACAAAAGATAGATGGAACTTATGGGGAACATCGTACGTTGTATTAAATTAATATACTGTGGAACGATCCACGATTAGTGAGTGAAGCTACTAGCGTTCAATTACAATTAGTATCATGGCAAAATATCATGTCCGTCTGTTTGTCTGTCCGTCTCTCTGTAATGAAAAATTCAATCAATAATAACTTTTGAAGCCTTTATTCAATTTCAACCCAATTTTGCTGGGGCCTTCGCGTTGCACGAGTCGAGTACTCGGGTTAACCATTCTCGAATAGGCAGCCGCACGCGCTGCGCGACACTACACGTACGTGTGTATATTTATATCCTGCGAGACGTTCAAATTTGCTTGAGTGCTATAGTGGAACCACAAACATATCCACACACATACATACTAATAAATAGGTGCAGAAACCCGACAAGATGTCCGGTTATAATTCTACTCGAGCTCTCCGAAATGTTGATCCAATCGACGGTATAAACAAACCGAATATATACAAAAAAACGTACAAATTTCAGGGTCTTCATAACTCAGTGAAAAGGGCCCCTTACCGCAACACTTGCGTTGCGTTTCTAGTTATCATATTTTGGCAAACAATATAATTATTATCATATCATTTGTCATAATATGATAATACTACTACTACTAGGTCGAGCGAACTCGGACAGTGGAAATGAGATCCTTCCAGGCTTCCCGATTCTCCATAGTTGTCGCAATTTCGTTTCTCCCAAGTTCAGTATCCCTTTCAAGTTGATCTATATATGTTATGGCCGGTCGTCCACGACTACGCTTTCCATGAGTTGGTTGCCAGAGAAGTAGATCTGGTATGACCTCGTCTTTACTTCGCCAGCAGTGCCCACTGAATCTTAATCTGCGTTCACGGAGGGTGGTTGATACAGGTGGTATTGTACCATAAAGCTCGGCGTTTGTCATGTGTTGTCTCCAGCTGATGTTTAGGGCTGCCCTTAGTAGTCTTGTGTAGCAACCATCAATTCGTTGTTCAAGTGATTTAGTCAGTATCCAGGTCTCACCCCCGTATAAAAATACACTTTCCACTGTGGCTCGAAAGAACTTGGTCTTCAGGTGCCTGGAGAGATCTGATTTCCAGATGGTATCCATTTTTGATAGAGCTACCCAAGCCTTTGCTTTCCTAACTTCTATGTCCTTTTTGCTACTCTCTATCCATGATCCAAGGTACTGGAAGTCATCGACCTGCCTTAGTTGATTATTATCAATGGTTGTCAAGTTTCCATCAACATTAAAGGTCATGAATTCGGTCTTGGTAGCATTTATATGCAATCCAACCTCCTTAGCAGCCCTCTCCACTTTATTTAGTAGAAGCTGTGCATCTGCTAGCGTATTAGAGAGCAGGGCGATGTCATCCGCAAAGTCGGTGTCTGTGACTGTAGTTGCCGGATATCTACTACTTCTGCGTTCTTGAAGTGTGAATCCCAGATCTTCACCCTTTGTGGCCGTCCTCATTGCGTAATCCAGCACAATTACAAATAGTAATGGTGCTAATGTGTCACCTTGCAGTACGCCAGCCAGGATTGAGAAAAACTCAGTTTCACCATCTGGTGAGAGTACCTGCGCTTCTGTGTCACAATATAGCAATCCAATGCCAGCAACAATTACTTCTGGTATTCCATAAGCTCTTAGGATTTCAAGCATTTTACCTCTATGGATGGAGTCGAATGCCTTCTTGAAGTCCACAAAAGTCATGACTGCGGGGAGATTCTTTGACTTGATTCCTTCAATCAGTCTCCGTAGTGCAAGTATCTGAGCTATTGTTGATCTACTTGGTCGAAATCCGTTTTGGCTCTTACGCAGTAGTTTCTCTATGTGAGGCCTAATCCTATATAGAATCATTTTATTGTATATTTTGGCAGCTACCACAAGCAGACAGATCCCACGATAGTTTGTTGGTATGCCGAGGTCTCCTTTCTTGGGGAGAGGCTTTAGTTGACCTTTAGTCCAAATTGGTGGTGGCTTTTCCCCTTTTAACATCCGGTTGCAAACATTCAATAATGGTCTATTTAGCACTCCGGTTTTCCATACCTCCGCTGGGATTTCATCTAATCCACTCGCTTTATTATTGGACATGCTTTTAATGCTTCTTTGGAGTTCGGCAGGTGTGAAGTCCCCTGTTTCTATAGGTAGTGTCTTGTCATATATTTTCCTTGTAGGGCTGACCTCGATGTTTGGTGGCTGCCCAAGCAAGTTGCTGAAGTGATTTTTCCACTTCCCAACACGTTCTTCAGGACTATCGGCTTTGAGGCGCCCCTTTGCACAACTTTTCCGACCAGATACCTCATTTACAGTTTGCCAGGTAAGTCTTGATTGTTGCTGTATGTGAGCAGTTGTAATTGCTTCAGTTTTATCCTGTATGTACTTTTCCTGGCTGATGTTGTAGGCCAATTTAAGATCGTCCTTAGCTTTCTCAACCTTGTTAATGTTTTCGGTTGTTGGTTGTTCGGTTTTAACTTTGTAGGCTATCTTAAGATCTTCTCTCTTACAAGTAACCTCAGAGTTTTGCCATGGCACATACTGTTTTCGTTTAGGTTTCTGGGGGATATGCCTCTTAGCTGATTCCTTGTGGGCTGTTATTATATTCTGGTATATTGAATCGGTGGATTGGTCTTCATCCATTGACTGAAGTGCTTCAAAGCGGTTTTGAACTTCTACTGTATAAGCATCCTTTACAGCATTGTCAGTTCTGAGTTTCTCCCAGTCATAGTTGATTTGCTTGCTTGTCCTGGGTTTGCTGGCTCTCAAACTGAGTCTGATCTCTGCATTCACAATTCTGTGGTCCGAACCAATTAGGTTGAACGAGCTGTATGCCTCGCAGTTGATCATGCTATTTCTCCACTTTTTGTTTATAAGGATGTAATCCAGTTGTGCTTTGGTTCCATTAGGGTATTGAAAGGTCCATAGCTTCCCCTTACTCTTTTCGAATGTGTTGTTTGTTGGTATCAATTCACATTCTTCCATTAGGTCTAAGAGTAAGTACCCATTTCTGTTAGAACTGGTGTTATAGGTGTAACCCTTGATGTCTTCTGGGCCAATTTGCGCATTCAGGTCACCAGCAATGACTTTAACATTGTGTTTCGGGATGTCCTTAATAAGTCCAGTCAGTTCTTCATAAAACTTGACTGCTTGTTCTGGCTCTGATGCATTGGTTGGACTGTAGCAACATATAACTGTTGTCTTGGGATTCCCATCAAATGTTGCGATCATAACCCTGGAATTTATAGATTCGATGTTGTTTAGGGTCTTAAGTGCAAATGGGCTTAGCAGAATTCCTACTCCACCAATTGATGCATTGGCCGAGTTTCTTACTGCTGAGCTTGTTACTAACGTCCATCCATTTCCAATGTCATTGTACTTCATGGCAGTGTCTTCATGACAAATCCGATGTTCTTGGATGCAGATGATGTCGATGTTATATTCCATTGCCAGAGCGACCATGTCACCCTGTTTGCTCTGTGCTTTCAGCGTGGGTGCGTGGTAATATGATAATATAATTATCATATTATTAGCCATAACATGATAATTATTAATAGATATTACGGCAAATTTTGTATTACAAGATATGAAAGCTGGTTTCTTAAAAATGGGCCCCATAAATAAGAATCTCTTTATGCGTCGACTGAGTGGAATTTGCGGCTATTAACATTATTTACTGTTAATATTAATAATCATTTATGTTTTTGCCACTTATTCAGGGAGGTGATAAGAATTTAAAATTTTATGAATCTACTCAACTGATTACTAACATGTGTCTTCATTTTTCTCTTACTTCCGTGCCGTAATACCCAAACTGGCAGCAGTAGAGCAGCTATTATAAGCAGAGAATATGCTAAACTTGTTTTGTTTAAGCTTTTGTTCTCCAAATTTTGGTGAGTTCGTATATTGCGAATATTGAAAGAATAAAATATACCATTTACGCACCGATACACACTATACACACACACCGACACACCCCGATACATACGAAATGATTACATATACGTAATGAGAACATATATCAGACAGGATTAAATAATAGTTTTATTAAAAGTGTATTTTTTTCAAAATGCCTATCTATCAATCCATGCCCATGACTAAATATACATCATGTTGTTAATATTTCACAAATCGTTCTAGGTGTAGGTAGGCTAAGGAAATGTATCAGTCCTACTAAAGTGTAAACTAATAAACAGTAACTACAACAACAACAACAACAACAACTATTTGTATTTTGTAACTTACTCTTTGCTTTAAATAGTTATACAGTAAATCACACGTGCACACCATCAAAATGTTAATTAGTGCAAAAATAAATAAACTATACTATGTTATATACAATATAATTAACTAATTATTGAGAAAATTTATTATTATGTAAAATTAATCGTATGAATATAATTGTATTATTTACATATGGATAAGAAATTATTATAAAAAAATAAAATAGTAACTAAAAGTACCTAATGGTAAACAAATCCGAGATATCCAACATCGTCCAAACTAAAAGTACCTAATGGTAAACAAATCCGAGATATCCAACATCGTCCGAACTAAAAGTACCTAATGGTAAACAAATCCGAGATATCCAACATCGTCCGAACTAAAAGTACCTAATGGTAAACAAATCCGAGATATCCAACATCGTCCGAACTAAAAGTACCTAATGGTAAACAAATCCGAGATATCCAACATCGTCCGAACTAAAAGTACCTAATGGTAAACAAATCCGAGATATCCAACATCGTCCGAACTAAAAGTACCTAATGGTAAACAAATCCGAGATATCCAACATCGTCCGAACTAAAAGTACCTAATGGTAAACAAATCCGAGATATCCAACATCGTCCGAACTAAAAGTACCTAATGGTAAACAAATCCGAGATATCCAACATCGTCCGAACTAAAAGTACCTAATGGTAAACAAATCCGAGATATCCAACATCGTCCGAACTAAAAGTACCTAATGGTAAACAAATCCGAGATATCCAACATCGTCCGAACTAAAAGTACCTAATGGTAAACAAATCCGAGATATCCAACATCGTCCGAACTAAAAGTACCTAATGGTAAACAAATCCGAGATATCCAACATCGTCCGAACTAAAAGTACCTAATGGTAAACAAATCCGAGATATCCAACATCGTCCGAACTAAAAGTACCTAATGGTAAACAAATCCGAGATATCCAACATCGTCCGAACTAAAAGTACCTAATGGTAAACAAATCCGAGATATCCAACATCGTCCGAACTAAAAGTACCTAATGGTAAACAAATCCGAGATATCCAACATCGTCCGAACTAAAAGTACCTAATGGTAAACAAATCCGAGATATCCAACATCGTCCGAACTAAAAGTACCTAATGGTAAACAAATCCGAGATATCCAACATCGTCCGAACTAAAAGTACCTAATGGTAAACAAATCCGAGATATCCAACATCGTCCGAACTAAAAGTACCTAATGGTAAACAAATCCGAGATATCCAACATCGTCCGAACTAAAAGTACCTAATGGTAAACAAATCCGAGATATCCAACATCGTCCGAACTAAAAGTACCTAATGGTAAACAAATCCGAGATATCCAACATCGTCCGAACTAAAAGTACCTAATGGTAAACAAATCCGAGTATCCAACATCGTCCGAACTAAAAGTACCTAATGGTAAACAAATCCGAGATATCCAACATCGCCCGAACTAAAAGTACCTAATGGTAAACAAATCCGAGATATCCAACATCGTCCGAACTAAAAGTACCTAATGGTAAACAAATCCGAGATATCCAACATCGTCCGAACTAAAAGTACCTAATGGTAAACAAATCCGAGATATCCAACATCGTCCGAACTAAAAGTACCTAATGGTAAACAAATCCGAGATATCCAACATCGTCCGAACTAAAAGTACCTAATGGTAAACAAATCCGAGATATCCAACATCGTCCGAACTAAAAGTACCTAATGGTAAACAAATTCGAGATATCCAACATCGTCCGAACTAAAAGTACCTAATGGTAAACAAATCCGAGATATCCAACATCGTCCGAACTAAAAGTACCTAATGGTAAACAAATCCGAGATATCCAACATCGTCCGAACTAAAAGTACCTAATGGTAAACAAATCCGAGATATCCAACATCGTCCGAACTAAAAGTACCTAATGGTAAACAAATCCGAGATATCCAACATCGTCCGAACTAAAAGTACCTAATGGTAAACAAATCCGAGATATCCAACATCGTCCGAACTAAAAGTACCTAATGGTAAACAAATCCGAGATATCTAACATCGTCCGAACTAAAAGTACCTAATGGTAAACAAATCCGAGATATCCAACATCGTCCGAACTAAAAGTACCTAATGGTAAACAAATCCGAGATATCTAACATCGTCCGAACTAAAAGTACCTAATGGTAAACAAATCCGATATCCAACATCGTCCGAACTAAAAGTACCTAATGGTAAACAAATCCGAGATATCCAACATCGTCCGAACTAAAAGTACCTAATGGTAAACAAATCCGAGATATCCAAAATCGTCCGAACTAAAAGTACCTAATGGTAAACAAATCCGAGATATCCAACATCGTCCGAACTAAAAGTACCTAATGGTAAACAAATCCGAGATATCCAACATCGTCCGAATTAAAAGTACCTAATGGTAAACAAATCCGAGATATCCAACATCGTCCGAACTAAAAGTACCTAATGGTAAACAAATCCGAGATATCCAACATCGTCCGAACTAAAAGTACCTAATGGTAAACAAATCCGAGATATCCAACATCGTCCGAACTAAAAGTACCTAATGGTAAACAAATCCGAGATATCCAAAATAGTCCGAACTAAAAGTACCTAATGGTAAACAAATCCGAGATATCCAACATCGTCCGAACTAAAAGTACCTAATGGTAAACAAATCCGAGATATCTAACATCGTCCGAACTAAAAGTACCTAATGGTAAACAAATCCGAGATATCCAACATCGTCCGCTCTTGATTTCCAGTATTTTTATTAAATTGAATTTATTATGATGCCAACAAATAAACATTTAAACAATGATAAAATATTGTAGAAAATATACATTTAAGCACTCGATACTTAATAACACATATTAAAACCAAAAAACACATAATTAACATAAATAAATACCCCGTCTACAATCATTGCTTCAACCAAATTAAGCTTAGTAATTTTGGCAAGAAATAATATTTGTAGATTAATAAAAGTGGTGCAAAATACTCCCACAAACTAATTTCGCTCGCTTTATTTTTTTTAGACACACAATTAGGTTATACCAAATAGATAGTTAAAAATATCTCTGGAATGATATTCATCTAATTTGTACAACAAAATCTTATATATTATTTGCTTACTAACGGTTGCATTGGTGATTGGTGTTTGTAATTCAGGCACTGAATCGGCTATATATTATTTGCTTACTAACGGTTGCATTGGTGACTGGTGTTTGTAATTCAGGCACTGAATCGGCTATATATTATTTGCTTACTAACGGTTGCATTGGTGACTGGTGTTTGTAATTCAGGCACTGAATCGGCTATATATTATTTGCTTACTAACGGTTGCATTGGTGACTGGTGTTTGTAATTCAGGCACTGAATCGGCTATATATTATTTGCTTACTAACGGTTGCATTGGTGACTGGTGTTTGTAATTCAGGCACTGAATCGGCTATATATTATTTGCTTACTAACGGTTGCATTGGTGACTGGTGTTTGTAATTCAGGCACTGAATCGGCTATATATTATTTGCTTACTAACGGTTGCATTGGTGACTGGTGTTTGTAATTCAGGCACTGAATCGGCTATATATTATTTGCTTACTAACGGTTGCATTGGTGACTGGTGTTTGTAATTCAGGCACTGAATCGGCTATATATTATTTGCTTACTAACGGTTGCATTGGTGACTGGTGTTTGTAATTCAGGCACTGAATCGGCTATATATTATTTGCTTACTAACGGTTGCATTGGTGACTGGTGTTTGTAATTCAGGCACTGAATCGGCTATATATTATTTGCTTACTAACGGTTGCATTGGTGACTGGTGTTTGTAATTCAGGCACTGAATCGGCTATATATTATTTGCTTACTAACGGTTGCATTGGTGACTGGTGTTTGTAATTTAGGCATTGAATCGGCTATATATTATTTGCTTACTAACGGTTGCATTGGTGACTGGTGTTTGTAATTCAGGCACTGAATCGGCTATATATTATTTGCTTACTAACGGTTGCATTGGTGACTGGTGTTTGTAATTCAGGCACTGAATCGGCTATATATTATTTGCTTACTAACGGTTGCATTGGTGACTGGTGTTTGTAATTCAGGCACTGAATCGGCTATATATTATTAGCTTACTAACGGTTGCATTGGTGATTGGTGTTTGTAATTCAGGCACTGAATCGGCTATATATTATTTGCTTACTAACGGTTGCATTGGTGGCTGGTGTTTGTAATTCATGCACTGAATCGGCTATATATTATTTGCTTACTAACGGTTGCATTGGTGACTGGTGTTTGTAATTTAGGCACTGAATCGGCTATATATTATATGCTTACTAACGGTTGCATTGGTGACTGGTGTTTGTAATTTAGGCACTGAATCGGCTATATATTATTTGCTTACCAACGGTTGCATTGGTGACTGGTATTTGTAATTCAGGCACTGAATCGGCTATATATTGTTGCTTACTAACGGTTGTATTGGTGACTGGTGTTTGTAATTCAGGCACTGAATCGGCTATATATTATTTGCTTACTAACGGTTGCATTGGTGACTGGTGTTTGTAATTCAGGCACTGAATCGGCTATATATTATTTGCTTACCAACGGTTGCATTGGTGACTGGTGTTTGTAATTCAGGCACTGAATCGGCTATATATTATTTGCTTACTAACGGTTGCATTGGTGACTGGTGTTTGTAATTCATGCACTGAATCGGCTATATATTATTTGCTTACTAACGGTTGCATTGATGACTGGTGTTTGTAATTCAGGCACTGAATCGGCTATATATTATTTGCTTACTAACGGTTGCATTGGTGACTGGTGTTTGTAATTCAGGCACTGAATCGGCTATATATTATTTGCTTACTAACGGTTGCATTGGTGACTGGTGTTTGTAATTCAGGCACTGAATCGGCTATATATTATTTGCTTACTAACGGTTGCATTGGTGACTGGTGTTTGTAATTCAGGCACTGAATCGGCTATATATTATTTGCTTACTAACGGTTGCATTGGTGACTGGTGTTTGTAATTCAGGCACTGAATCGGCTATATATTATTTGCTTACTAACGGTTGCATTGGTGACTGGTGTTTGTAATTCAGGCACTGAATCGGCTATATATTATTTGCTTACTAACGGTTGCATTGGTGACTGGTGTTTGTAATTCAGGCACTGAATCGGCTATATATTATTTGCTTACTAACGGTTGCATTGGTGACTGGTGTTTGTAATTCAGGCACTGAATCGGCTATATATTATTTGCTTACTAACGGTTGCATTGGTGACTGGTGTTTGTAATTCAGGCACTGAATCGGCTATATATTATTAGCTTACTAACGGTTGCATTGGTGACTGGTGTTTGTAATTCAGGCACTGAATCGGCTATATATTATTTGCTTACTAACGGTTGCATTGGTGACTGGTGTTTGTAATTCAGGCACTGAATCGGCTATATATTATTTGCTTACTAACGGTTGCATTGGTGACTGGTGTTTGTAATTCAGGCACTGAATCGGCTATATATTATTTGCTTACTAACGGTTGCATTGGTGTCTGGTGTTTGTAATTCAGGCACTGAATGGGCTATATATTATTTGCTTACTAACGGTTGCATTGGTGACTGGTGTTTGTAATTCAGGCACTGAATCGGCTATATATTATTAGCTTACTAACGGTTGCATTGGTGATTGGTGTTTGTAATTCAGGCACTGAATCGGCTATATATTATTTGCTTACCAACGGTTGCATTGGTGACTGGTGTTTGTAATTCAGGCACTGAATCGGCTATATATTATTTGCTTACTAACGGTTGCATTGGTGACTGGTGTTTGTAATTTAGGCACTGAATCGGCTATATATTATTTGCTTACTAACGGTTGCATTGGTGACTGGTGTTTGTAATTTAGGCACTGAATCGGCTATATATTATTTGCTTACCAACGGTTGCATTGGTGACTGGTATTTGTAATTCAGGCACTGAATCGGCTATATATTTTTGCTTACTAACGGTTGTATTGGTGACTGGTGTTTGTAATTCAGGCACTGAATCGGCTATATATTATTTGCTTACTAACGGTTGCATTGGTGACTGGTGTTTGTAATTCATGCACTGAATCGGCTATATATTATTTGCTTACTAACGGTTGCATTGGTGACTGGTGTTTGTAATTCAGGCACTGAATCGGCTATATATTATTTGCTTACTAACGGTTGCATTGGTGACTGGTGTTTGTAATTTAGGCACTGAATCGGCTATATATTCTTTGCTTACCAACGGTTGCATTGGTGACTGGTGTTTGTAATTCAGGCACTGAATCGGCTATATATTATTTGCTTACTAACGGTTGCATTGGTGACTGGTGTTTGTAATTCAGGCACTGAATCGGCTATATATTATTTGCTTACTAACGGTTGCATTGGTGACTGGTATTTGTAATTCAGGCACTGAATCGGCTATATATTATTTGCTTACTAACGGTTGCATTGGTGACTGGTGTTTGTAATTCAGGCACTGAATCGGCTATATATTATTTGCTTACTATCGGTTGCATTGGTGACTGGTGTTTGTAATTCATGCACTGAATCGGCTATATATTATTTGCTTACTAACGGTTGCATTGGTGACTGGTGTTTGTAATTTAGGCACTGAATCGGCTATATATTATTTGCTTACTAACGGTTGCATTGGTGACTGGTGTTTGTAATTCAGGCACTGAATCGGCTATATATTATTTGCTTACTAACGGTTGCATTGGTGACTGGTGTTTGTAATTCAGGCACTGAATCGGCTATATATTATTTGCTTACTAACGTTTGCATTGGTGACTGGTGTTTGTAATTCAGGCACTGAATCGGCTATATATTATTTGCTTACTAACAGTTGCATTGGTGACTGGTGTTTGTAATTTAGGCACTGAATCGGCTATATATTATTTGCTTACTAACGGTTGCATTGGTGACTGGTGTTTGTAATTCAGGCACTGAATCGGCTATATATTATTTGCTTACTAACGGTTGCATTGGTGACTGGTGTTTGTAATTCAGGCACTGAATCGGCTATATATTATTTGCTTACTAACGGTTGCATTGGTGACTGGTGTTTGTAATTCAGGCACTGAATCGGCTATATATTATTAGCTTACTAACGGTTGCATTGGTGATTGGTGTTTGTAATTCAGGCACTGAATCGGCTATATATTATTTGCTTACTAACGGTTGCATTGGTGACTGGTGTTTGTAATTCAGGCACTGAATCGGCTATATATTATTTGCTTACTAACGGTTGCATTGGTGACTGGTGTTTGTAATTCAGGCACTGAATCGGCTATATATTATTTGCTTACTAACGGTTGCATTGGTGACTGGTGTTTGTAATTCATGCACTGAATCGGCTATATATTATTTGCTTACTAACGGTTGCATTGGTGACTGGTGTTTGCAATTTAGGCACTGAATCGGCTATATATTATTTGCTTACTAACGGTTGCATTGGTGACTGGTGTTTGTAATTTAGGCACTGAATCGGCTATATATTATTTGCTTACCAACGGTTGCATTGGTGACTGGTATTTGTAATTCAGGCACTGAATCGGCTATATATTATTTGCTTACTAACGGTTGCATTGGTGACTGGTGTTTGTAATTCAGGCACTGAATCGGCTATATATTATTTGCTTACTAACGGTTGCATTGGTGACTGGTGTTTGTAATTCATGCACTGAATCGGCTATATATTATTTGCTTACTAACGGTTGCATTGGTGACTGGTGTTTGTAATTCAGGCACTGAATCGGCTATATATTATTTGCTTACTAACGGTTGCATTGGTGACTGGTGTTTGTAATTTAGGCACTGAATCGGCTATATATTCTTTGCTTACCAACGGTTGCATTGGTGACTGGTGTTTGTAATTCAGGCACTGAATCGGCTATATATTATGCTTACTAACGGTTGCATTGGTGACTGGTGTTTGTAATTCAGGCACTGAATCGGCTATATATTATTTGCTTACTAACGGTTGCATTGGTGACTGGTATTTGTAATTCAGGCACTGAATCGGCTATATATTATTTGCTTACTAACGGTTGCATTGGTGACTGGTGTTTGTAATTCAGGCACTGAATCGGCTATATATTATTTGCTTACCAACGGTTGCATTGGTGACTGGTATTTGTAATTCAGGCACTGAATCGGCTATATATTATTTGCTTACTAACGGTTGCATTGGTGACTGGTGTTTGTAATTCATGCACTGAATCGGCTATATATTATTTGCTTACTAACGGTTGCATTGGTGACTGGTGTTTGTAATTCATGCACTGAATCGGCTATATATTATTTGCTTACTAACGGTTGCATTGGTGACTGGTGTTTGTAATTCATGCACTGAATCGGCTATATATTATTTGCTTACTAACGGTTGCATTGGTGACTGGTGTTTGTAATTCATGCACTGAATCGGCTATATATTATTTGCTTACTAACGGTTGCATTGGTGACTGGTGTTTGTAATTCATGCACTGAATCGGCTATATAAGATTTGCTTACTAACAGTTGCATTGGTGACTGGTGTTTGTAATTCAGGCACTGAATCGGCTATATATTATTTGCTTACTAACGGTTGCATTGGTGATTGGTGTTTGTAATTCAGGCACTGAATCGGCTATATATTATTTGCTTACTAACGGTTGCATTGGTGACTGGTGTTTGTAATTCATGCACTGAATCAGCTATATATTATTTGCTTACTAACGGTTGCATTGGTGACTGGTGTTTGTAATTCAGGCACTGAATCGGCTATATATCATTTGCTTACTAACGGTTGCATTGGTGATTGGTGTTTGTAATTCAGGCACTGAATCGGCTATATATTATTTGCTTACTAACGGTTGCATTGGTGATTGGTGTTTGTAATTCAGGCACTGAATCGGCTATATATTATTTGCTTACTAACGGTTGCATTGGTGACTGGTGTTTGTAATTCAGGCACTGAATCGGCTATATATCATTTGCTTACTAACGGTTGCATTGGTGACTGGTGTTTGTAATTCAGGCACTGAATCGGCTATATATTATTTGCTTACTAACGGTTGCATTGGTGACTGGTGTTTGTAATTCATGCACTGAATCGGCTATATATTATTTGCTTACTAACGGTTGCATTGGTGACTGGTGTTTGTAATTCATGCACTGAATCAGCTATATATTATTTGCTTACTAACGGTTGCATTGGTGACTGGTGTTTGTAATTCAGGCACTGAATCGGCTATATATTATTATATTATTACAGTTTCTTATCACTTTTTTTGTGTACAGCTTTACAAAGTCGGCAATGACGTCTGGGTGGGATTCGAACTGGTGACCTTCGTGTTGGAAGTCCGACGCTCTAACCATTCTGATAGCGGCTCAGGTAAAATATAGACCTGGAAATACTATCTGGTACCTTGTATGTCCGCAATTTACCCCCTCATGGCCTCCCATCTGTCAATACCATCAAATGCTGTCACTGTGCTCAACCCTACATATTAAATTATAAACAATAATAAATTATAAAATTACAAATTCCGATATAAGGCCATTACTAAACAAATAGTTAAAAAAACCATGGGGAGAAAGAATGTTATCAAATAACATGAATCTTTTTGTTTTTGCTATTAAGGAATGCAATGACTTCATTTCCCTGGGTTGGTAAGTAATGAAAATATTCTAAACAATTAGATACCCATCCCCTGTTAAACGGGTTTAGATACTTACCCTGGGCGTCAACCAAATACTCATAGCGTTTCCAGTTGGCTCGCTCGTTAACCGTCAGATTCCAGAACGCAGAATACCATACGGTGATGCACATAAGTGTGGACAAACCAACAAATACAAGGATTTCAACCAGACCTATGAAATACAACCAGGACCAGCCCTCATAATACAACATGTACCCAATAAGGTAAGTACCAACCCACGTGTTAAATGTTACTGAACAGACAAACACGTGGAAATAAGGGCGGTTCCCCAAACCGATACAGTTTACCATATAAGGGCAATGGTGGTCGAACGATAAAATGCATCTGTTACAGTAGCGACAATGTTTAGTCCGCATCGGTTTAACCAACCGACACGTGTGACACAGACGTTTAACCGGACTGTATTTCTCCATTAACTCGCTACCGGTATTAGTGGCTATTCCCGCGATGATTCGATCGTACTCCGCGGTGTTCGTCTCCAGGAATCCCGGATCTCTTAGCCACCCGTTGAAGAAACAGAACCACATTACAGAATGAGAGAATATAAACAGTGAGTGAACCGGTTTCAAATCGTCCCAACAGAAAGGCAGGCAATACACCATGTACATGGGGTAAGCCCAGAACAAAAGGCTACATATAAAGAAATAGAAAATAGCCTTTGTGTTACCGGGGTCTCCCATTATGAACCCAAACAATATACTGCTATCGATTTTATCAAAGAGATCGCGAGCTGCGTAACTGCGTTTCTTTGCGATGACCGCGTCCAGATACGCGCTGACCCGGATGTTAGTCCTTCCTTCCGAGATCGTTAACGGGGTGTTCCCCTTTAAGTCCCGGGCCTGGAGGTCTACCACGTCGTTGGCGGTCAACTCTTTAACGCAGTTCAGGTCGCCGCTGATGCAGCCCATATGGAGGGCAGTCTGTCCGTACTTGTCAACGAGTTTAGGGTCGGATCCCGAGTACATCAACAGCTTTATAATGTCCGGGTGGCCCTGGTAGGCGGCCCAATGGAGAGGGGAGTCGCCCTCCTTGTCTACCGAATGTACAGACGCACCGTGGCCCAGTAGGAAGGCGACCAATAGGGAGTGTCCGTGTTGCGCCGCCACTATCAGCGGGGTGCACCCCTTGTAGTCACGGGCCTCTATATCCACACCGCACTGTACCAATCGGTCCACCACGTTAACATTACCTTTACTCGCGGCCCAATGGATGGGGCAGTGCCCCGCTCGTGTGTTTGTACTGTGTTCGTTACAATCGACACCGTTGTCTACGAGATAGTCTATGACGTGTAGATGACCCTCCAGGGCCGCCCAATGGGCCGCGGTGTGGCCTTTATCATCGCGGGTTTGCAGCACAGAAAGTCCCCGAGATTCTACGAGTTTCTCGCAGCGGAGTCGGTCGCCGGCTTCCGCCGCTCTCAGGATAGCCTCGTCTCCGTCGTTTGCGGTACCTTCAGCCATGTCGCTGTCGTTGGTGAGTCTGCCGAGCGGTAGACCTGAGTGGCGCTGGAAACGGAGGGAGAACTCGTTGAAAGCAGCGCGTTGAAAACCGATGCATCTGATTCGCAAATAATCAGCTAGGAACGGTACCATTAGCGTAAATCAGTAAATAGTCTGTTTCTTTTGTCCAATATCCAGATATCAGTATAACAGAATTATTGGTAATAATAGCCAACCACTTTTAACGGATCTGTTTAATTTTTATTGTTACCGCGTTATACTCAGTGTTAATTCTGTTAATACTGTAGGCCTATCCTATATCCCGTAACGGAAATACCAAATACAAGCATTTATTATTAGTTTTATTATATGGTTTTTATAAATTAATTTTGACCAATTTGCCGTATTGAGGTATAAGTAGGTAACTTGGTGCGGCAGTACAGTGCCTACTGGCCTACAGCAACAGTTCATATTACAAATTGAGTAGTCAATAGTGGGCCAAGACTCTTGTCAATAAATCTGAAATTTGGTACCTCAATTAAATTACATTACCGGACACGCCCAGGCGAGTTTAAGAGCAAGGCCTTTCTTGCACTTATTACAGAATAGGCCTAATTCGTAAAAGTTGGCCTTGGCATTGCTCTCTTGTTTTGGTACCGTACTGGTAACCATCACATCTTATTATACTACTGGGAATAACAGAGCGTTGTGGTTGCTAGGCTTCTAAACTACTTTCCTAACTTTCAATACACCCCTTTTAATTTGACGAAAATAAATTTGGAATTTCAATCGATTGCTAGTTAAGATCGATGGGTTGAGCCCTCATCATAGGGGCATTATTAGTGAATCATGACTTTCTTTCTGTCGCTCAGTCTGTCTGTCCGCATTATACATTCATAAAAAGATTCTCATTCAAATAAGGCCCGGGTCACACAAGAGCTATCAGATATTTATTTACAATAAACTTTCAGTCAACTTTCAACATTCAACTAAATATAGAAAACATTGTAGCGAACCAACCAAACAGAAGTAATAATAACAACTATTTACCTAACGAATACTATGCTCAAACCTATTATAGCTGGTCTATTGAAATTTTGCCATCACTTTTTATGAGCTGAAAGTTGAATGTTTATGTGTGGTCAACCGGGAACTAGTTATTTGGAAGGGTGCATGTTGAAAAATGAAACCGCATGTATGATCTGGGCATATCAATTACTTCCGCAAACCTTTGCACTAGAAACAAATATTTTAAATGAAAATAACAATTATTCGGTATTTTATGTTCAATCAATGGCTTCCTCATTGTGGGAGTCTTAGAAAGTAATTAATTACATGAGATAAAGGGACGCAAGTTTGCGTATACCTGTGGATGGTAAGAGTTAGCAGTTAAGATCTGCTTATTTTCACGCAAGAAAAAAAAAATCATCCATCTCCAGGGGAAATTCGACGCAAATAACAACTAATAACTTCAAAAGATAAAACTGTAACCTGCTTTATTAACTTTGGTTCATTGTAGGAGAGCTTGGATTTGCTTCCAGTTTTCTCCCTGTCCTGTCCAGTTTACGTAATCTGATAAAATTTAAACAAATTAATAGAAAAATATAGGAAAAATGTTTTCATATTAGAGGAAGTTTATCTAAGTTTAACAAACACTAATAATTTATTAGATAAACGCTGAGACTACAGTGTGCTGTGCATTCAAAGGGAAAAAGTTTGAGGAGTATAAAACGTACAACAATAGATTAGTAATAATAATATAATAATATTATGTAATAATATTATACGACTGTAGGTCGATTAGTGGTAGGAATCTTAAGCGTATCGCCAATAAATGTAATGTAGCTATTCATTGTGTGACAGCGAAAATGTGCAATAATATTTCTTGGTTTGTAAATGATTCTAATTTACCATATATTAACCTTTGTCGTGAATTGGTCAACTGTAAACATGGGGAGGGCGATTTATTCGTACCAGGTTTCTCCACAGAGGAACTTAATGATATTTTAAATTATATATGTGCTTCGTAACCATCTAGAAATAATCCCGAAATTATAATTTAAATA